>VXAC01002376.1:0-48468 GCA_013399225.1 Rhipidura dahli
AGCTATGCATACATTTGACTTTTATAACAGTTTAACACAAATATTACTTCATATCAACTTATATTTTTATTAATATTAATGTCCCATTAGCTTTTGCATTATTAACAGGAGCAGCAGAAGCTTATTTTGTGATCATCCTGTTATGCTTTAGCTTCTTGTCATCTTGGGAAAATTTGTTTGAATTAAATTATCTATTGTCTAGAGAATATCAAAAATAACAGCAGGAAAATTGCTTAGTATCTGCCAGAATGAGTCAAAAATATGCTTTTCTAAGTCCAAATGCCATTAACTTTCAGCAGCAATCAGATGATAAATTGTTTTCAGCTATAGGTACTATCAAAAGATCTTTTACAAATTCCCCATTTTAAGGATTTTACTTAATTCCTCCCTTTCACTGATGGATTAAATCACAACTATTGATTCTTTTCTTCCTTTGGGGCTTTACCCATCTGTCCTAATGCTTTCATCCCAGCACCCCTTGGGCTGAGAGAAGTGTTCTACAAATGAACCAGTGAAAACCTGGAGAAGATTCCAGGTCAAGTTTGTGTACAAGAGTTTAAATTTTTAGTGACAGTCTTCCCGTAGCACAGACGAAAGTTTCCACACAGAGCCGCACAAGCTAGCCCCACCAATTATCCTCCTCCTTTGAAAACCATTATCAAGTTTTTCAAAACTTCTTTCATTTCACTGTTGTCACTCGATGAAAAGGAAACTAACCACCATGTCAAGACAACTCGGCTGCCTGGCAACCAAGGGCCACATTTTAATTCTGACTTGCTTCTGGTCTTGACTAATGGAAAGTGACTATGTTAAGCCAGTCAGAAGAGTTGTTTGTCACTTCTGAAATGCAAACAAAACTATATTGTTTCGAAAGTCCTGGGCGTGATTGATGTAAAGATTTACAGTAACATCATTCATTTGCCCTTGTGTTTTAGTGGGATTGATGTCATATCTTTTCATGCTTTATTAAATGCTTTTGGAGAACTCAAATACATGATGCTTTTTTGTCCTAAAGAATCTAAAGAGATTTTTCTTATGCAAGAAAACTGGACTCCAACTTGAGAGATTAAATGGTTCGACACAATATGTATCTGTTATTTAATAAGAAACATAGCCGAGATATGTGAATATATAACAACCTGATAAAAAGAAAAAGGAACCAACAGAGGAAAAAAATAAAATCAACAGTTTGGGGGAGGGGAAGGAAAGATACACTGCTAACTTGCCAGCAGTAAAGTTTGTTTGGACAAACTTTCCCACAGATGCATTAATTTTTTTTTTCACTTCTGATACCAGAGGAGAAGTTCAAATTCTTCTCCCCACCTATTTGACTATAAATACATGCGGCCACAAATATAAAACATGTGTCCATTTTTCTATAGAACATTACTGAAAATATTACAAGTAATATCAACATCAATTATCCTGACTATGACAGATTGAAAGAGATTTAAACAGCTTGTTTCCAGAGTCATCTAAAAAATCCCCTCTAAAAACAATTATATTGCAAATTATTTTTGTAAAGGCCAGGATGTCTTTTCTATTAAATTAAGAATCAGGAAAGGATGAATGAACCTACAGGCAGTTTGTCTGCAGCAGTGAGAAAGCCTCATGCATTCTCCATGTATAGATACAATTTTTTGTCATTACACAGGCAAAATATATATAAATAAATATATATGTGCATATGTGTGAAACAGAAAGGAAAACATAGCTGATACAGTAATTTCTGTTCTATTTCAAGTATGTAAATCACTCTTCAATTGCCTACTATGCATTAAGACAATAATTTAATTAATATTTAGGGTAGTAGGCTTAGTCTTTTGCAAAAATACTTGTATCAGCCTCAATGGTATTCTGGAGCTGTTTTCCAAAATCAGTACAATAGCTTTTTGCTGTTCTGACGATATTGTTAATAAGCAGACCCTTGCCATTAACATTTTTTTAAAACAGATATTAAAATTTAAGCACAGCAATAATGTACGCTGTAATTACTGTTGCCATCTGGGATTCTTAGGGGTAGTCCAAGAGGCATCCAGCACGTCAATTCTCTGGGCAGAGATTTAGAAGTTCAGATGAATGGAAGGTACACATGAAGAAAAGGGAAGCAATTCAGCCCTCTTGGTCCATGGTGCATGATGATTTATTCCAAGCCCTCCGACAAATCAAGCTCTCCTATGCTCAGCTCATGAAAAAACCCTGCCTAGAACCCTGAGCTCATGACATGTGGGACTCTACCCACAGCATTATCCAACCTTGACAACCAAATGGTCCAAAATATGAGTGGTCAGCCCAGCATCAGCACTGTGTCCTAAAAGGGAAGAGGAAAATGGATTTTGGTTACAGGCAGCTGCCAGGAGCTACCACATGGCTTCAGTCCCCAGAATATGACAGTGCTGCCATGAGTGGGGTGAGCAGCTGCCAGGGCTGTGTGAGCTGAGGGACATGGGGCAAGAGGCCAGAGACCCAGCAGAGGACAAGCAGAGGAAGCCCAGCACCAACAGCACCAGTGCTGTGGCTGAGCTGGGGAGAGTGGGGGACTCCTGGCACCAGCACCAGCCCTGCTGCTTTGTCAATGCACAGCAATATGGATGTGTGCCCCTCTGCTTTCCAGAAAATAATGAAGATCTCTGCACAGCCTGCTACTTCAGGACTGCTCACTGCATGATTAAACTGAAGAATTAGTGACCTCAAGGAAGGAGAAGGAGGAGAAGGAGGAAGAGGAAGGGAAGCACCTGCCCAGTATTTCCACTGAGGGAAAGTCACGACTGGCTCAGGCAGAATAACTCCATTGACTCAGGAAAATAAATATGCATTTATTCAGATTATCTAATCAGTCTAGGTGTAGATATTAGGTCAGTGGGTTACCTCAATCTAGCACCAGTGTCAGCAAGCCCTGCATCTCCAAGAAGAAACAATTTGAGAACATGCACATTCCAGGATCACAGCATTTTTACAGTCCTCATCATAGCCAAAATGCAAAAGCTGGGTGTAAAACTGTCTCTCCACAGCCAAATTACACACAAAACGTGTTGTAAATCAGCTTCACCCCGGGGAAGGCAAGCTGTAAACTCCCTATCATTTCACACAGCTACGTCAAACCATCATGGCGGAGGAAGCCTGAAAAGGTCAAGAGATTTTTCTAAACTACCTACTTCTCTGGAGTAGCTCAAGAAGCCACATAATCTAAAGTCCTCAGATAGAATCTCTCTGATGTTTTTTTTCCCTTATGGAAACGAATTCTAACTGCCTTCAGCTCCTGCTGAATTAAACACATTCCAGCATCTCTAGAGCACCACTCAGGCAGTTGCACTCCCCCTTGCACTCTCCTGGGTAATCCTTCTGGGGCAAAGAATACATAACGAAGCCCTCAGCTGACAATTTGGAAGGCCTTCCACTGCTTATTGCCATCAGTTATTTTTCAACAGATTCAAAGATAACACAAGGCCTGAAAGCTTGTAGCTACTTCTTTTGAGAAAATGGACTCCAAAGAAGCTCCTCTTCATCTGGGGGATTACTCAAGAGATACCCATACCCCACCTTAGAGCAACTCAAAATTTAAAAAAAAAAAAAAAAATTTTTTTTTGCAGTATTTGCAGGCCCATGTTCCTTTCCAAAAACAAATATGCAAATGAAATTGCAGTGCAACTGACTGAAACTTTATACAATTGTTCCAGGTTCATAAACATTTCATGAACTCAGATTAAATTTCAATTACAATACAAGTACTTCCATGAGCGGCAGAATGAAAGATGCCTGTTCTCCCCTGGCTTTGTGCTCATAGTTGATTCCCTGGGACCTCAGGGGGTGCAAGTCTCCAATGGAAAACGTTGCTCCAGGTGGAACATTCTCTGTTCTGCAAGGACTCCTGATACCTTGCCCTTCCTGGAAACAATGCACATCTTCCCTTGCTACCAATTTCCACAAAACCTATAGCAAGTGGTCAGCAGATTCACTACCTATAGGGCACAGACTGACACAGACATAAAATATACGCAGAGGTGTCTGATCTTGTGAAGTAAATTTAAAAAGAGGATCAAAAAAAGATTTCCTTGGGTCTAGACTGAACCGACAATAAGAAAAGGCCAGCGCTACGCATGCAAGGACTGGCACGAGACTCAGCAGTGAACCAGTAGCGTCCCCATCTCTTTGTCACAGAAAAGAGCTTTTTCTCTGGCTCCTGGCTAAGCTGCCCTACATAGGACTTGTCTGCCTTTCCATCTGGTTTAGCCAAAGCTCTTTCATCTTTTACCTTTCATACTGCTGCTTTCTCTCTTTGAGCCCTGCCTTTCAGCTGCTGCTGAGCTCACCTTCTCCCTGCACTGCAGGCACAGCGCCGGCTCTGATCCCCTCACTAATTCCCAGCAGCCACGGCATTCCCAGCCCACTCCCGGCAGGGCAGGCACACTCTGCCATGGGTTTCCATTCACTGGGCTGTTCACAAGCCCCTCACCTCACTTCTGGCAGATGTGAGCTTTTCAGCTGGGCTCACACTGCCCCCTGTCCCAAGACAGGGCTGTGGCCCTTCCAGCCTCTAAAATCCCCATCTCCAACAAGGGGATCAGCACCTCCTGTAACTCCAGATGATGCACTGGTACCTCACATTGTGCACGTTTGTCAGCTTTTCATTGTATGCTCCTTTCAGCAATGAATGCAGCTTATTTGTGTTGCACATAGTGCCATGCAAATTTAGGGCACTATTTTAATGCATGATAAATAATTACTATAATTAACAGAAAAAAAAAAAAAGCAAAAAAAGCCTCCTGGCAATTTGTCAGGACTAGACACCTCTTTTCATGCCAGATATTTTCATATGTATGACATGTACATATAAGATCCCTCTTGCCTCTGTGTGGGGACATGCATCTCCCATTAGCAGTAATGGGAATTATGTGTGTGCACTGAGGGGAAACTGTAGTCTACCCTGGCTGGTGTGCTATGTTAGTTGTACTTTATTGGATCATATGGAGCATGCCATATAAGAAGAGAAAAAATACCTTTCCATCTTCATTGTTGAGAGAGAAATATATAGAAAGCCCCTGTACACAATCATGCTTTTAAGTGCTATTTGCAGGTGCTGTTTCTCTCCAATTTCTTATAGCCATTTCTGAAAGAGCAATAACACAAATAATCTGCAAAATAAAGTGATTAGCGATAAAAATTAGCTAGGTTTACTAGACTGACGAGAATTTTTTCTAAAAATGAGCATTTTTAATAAACCACATCTTGAAACTATAAACATCCTTGTGCTGGTAGATGCTGCACTGAAAAATACTGAACTTCATTTCACTATCAATTTTCTGATTCATCTGAAGAAGTTCATTATCTGTTAAATTGAAGGCAAGCCTCCCACAGAGGAATGCTATCTAAAGATGGATGTGTTTGTGTGTGAAAGGATAGCCTTTCTTAGCTGTTTTTCAGAAAGGACACTCATGGAGTAGGTACTCCTCGCTACTTTGTAAATATAAAGTACAATACAAACATACATACAATTATGACACTGGTTCATTTTTGTTGTCTGGTTGTAACACATTAATACAAATTTAGTCCAAACATCCAAAGTTGTTCTGCTAGGAATGTTACCATCTGGTTTTAATGAATATCTGGGGTCCATTTTTCAGTTAAGCTTTTCATATTGTGTTTGTATGTTGCTTTTTCCAAGCTATCTGCATAATTGCTTAAAGATTTTACTGCAAAATTAATATCCTCACTGTGAATGAGGGAGAAGGGCAAAAACCAGGATGACAAAGGCTGAAATGAGGTGAAAGGCAAATTCAATTTTTCCTTGCACCATAGAAACCTCGTCAGGACTAGCTTTATCTGGTTATCCACATTTAAACTTTAACCTGTAGGGGGGCTCTTTGTGTTAGTTAATGTAAGCATAAAAAGAGTCTAAACCACTAATCAGATTAATCATATTTTGTGAGACTCAAAAGCTTCATTAAAAGGACCTCGTTTCCAAGCTACACATTTCAGAAAGAGAAAAAAGTTGGCTATGAAAAGGAAAAAGTAACACTGAAATTCAAAAAGACACAGACTATGTGTCTCCTGGAATTAAACCAAAGACAGTTAAGACCTGGAACAATATCCACCTTCATAAAACACACCTTGAGGATGCCAAAATAATTAGGACATTTTTCTATTGAAATTATGCATTCCCTACATTTACAAAGCTTTATCTTACGCATGACAGAGAACTCTTTATTAGGCAAATACAAGAAATGTCTTCCCTTTCCTCACATTTATGGAAGTCTCCCTCTCTGCTGAAGCAATCATATTTCCTAACTACTTCAGGTGACCCCTCAGAGACAGTAGAATGTGAACATCAGAAGAATAAGAATCTGTCATCTCCAGTCAGGTTATTACCCTCACACAAGGAACACACCACTTCTCTAATGAGCATGAAAGTGAGAGAGCAAGCTACTCTCCCAAGTTGGTGCAGCATTGTGCTTGCTTTCAAAAACAACAGAATATCTCCATTTTCAATAAACAAATGATTTGCCACAAATGAAGCTTCAGTGAGCTTTTGTTCCTGTCTATGGAATAAAACGTGGTTTACTTAAGTTTGCCATGAAGTTTCACAGGGACCATTTGCACTTGGGACAAACATTTTGCGCTTAATGTGAATTTAATTCTTATCTCAGCCTACTCTGCACTGATCTGGAGTTAGTGGGCCTTTGAAATCAGGAGATGCTTTGAGGAAACATTAACAAAGTTGAAAGTCTTTGGAAGATTATTCAACACTGGCCAAATGAAACACATCAGAGCAGCTATATTCTCCCTAAAATATATTTCAGTTGTGAGGAGAGAAATCAAGACATGACATCATGGGGAAGATCATTTGAAACACAGACTCATCCATTTTCCAAACTCAGGACTGCAGAAGTGAAGTTAGTCTCACCTTTGTTTTCCAAGTGAGGAGGAACATGCTCCTACTGCATCACAGCCAAACTCTTTGCTAGTTTTTCACTGTTCTGTGTTCATTTTTCTTTCCCCATAACTTGCCAAGGAACTCTTGCCCCCGCCAGCTGCACAACCCTCTGTATGATCTGTATTCAGCTGGTCATTTCACTTCTGCACAGTTCAGGTAACCTAAAATACATTTTTATGCACACATTGAGTTCTACACTCTACATAAGGTTATGCATTTAATTAGTAGCTTTCTAAATGTCTGTTTACAAGTTTTGTCTGTAATTGCACCGAGCCTGCACTGCTTGGCATTGTCAGTCATACCTAAAGGCACTACTTGTTCCCTGGCTAGGGTGACAGCAGGTGAGGAATCTTCTGTAGGAAATTACCAGTCACCAAGGGATTGTTGTCACACACAAAGCTCAGAAAGGAAGGTCAGAGCTTGGGTGGGCCAATTCCCTCTCCCACCTTCACTCTTTTACAGAGCTGATGTTTTCCAGTTGCTGCATGTGCTACAGAGGCTTTAACAGAAACACAATGGCCAAGCTGTCTGCACTTCATAGACCATACACTTCACACAAAGTTTTACCACAAGCTGTCATTGTATGGCTGCATTTCTGAGCGTGTGCCATTGTGTGCCATCCTGTGCCCTGAGGTCTTCAGTGTTTCTTCATCAAACCAAGCAGCTGTCGAAATGTGCCTCAGCTCCATCCAGCACATATTCCTCAGCTTTCTGTCCAAGGAAAAGGAGTGGAGAAAGGACAGCAAGTACCAAGGTCTTGCTCCAGTGAGGAGCTGGGATGTGGCCAAGGACAGGCTCCCAGATTCCTAGTGCAGATGTAGACTATTATAGCAATGAATTTTTCAGGGAATATCACACAAATCTAAGTTATTTAAGAGCTGACTTCAGCACATGTTTGCACCACTGTAAAACTGGAGCAACTGCACTATCTTCGGCAGAATCCTTCCAAGTCTAAGCCAATGCAATTTAAAGCAGAATCCATGCCTTTAGTCTGGATAATAAACTAGAAATTCTGTCCTAAAAAAACAGACAAATATCATTTTACCTGAACACAAAGAGAACTGTTCATAGGTCTGACCCAAAGCTATGAATGTAAATGATCCAAATGTAACTCAAAGAAACCCTGATCTTTGTATTAGGAAAAATTTAGTAAAGCACTGGGATGCATTAGTACCAGTTTGTATTAGGGCAGGTTTTCTCAGCCTTCCTGGTACTGTCTCACCTCGTTTTATGATAAGTTCCAGTGACATGCATATAAATACTCCCAGAGAATATTTCGATGCAGTGCAAACAGTTATGGGAAAAAATATCCCCTATCAGGTTGTCATCTGAGCTGTGACTTCCCAGACCATAGCAGGGCAGAGTCAGAGGGATTAACTTGTAGCATTATTGCCAGCCTGCTAAAACTGCTGGGAATGGTTTAAGGCTGCCTGCTTGCCTCTGCCCTGAATGGCACTGGGGCTGTTGCTAAGTCAGGCTCTAGCTGAGCCTAAGGAATAGCTGAGGGGAAGCAACCCCTGCAGCTGTTCTGAATATGCTTTGCATATTTCTTATTGGATAGGTTCAGAAAATGAGTCTTGGAGACAGAAAAATCACAGGCTTGTGACCACGGAATTTTGTGCTGCTGACACAAGGCAGAGATTTTTGTGCCCCTGACAGAGGCAGAGTCTTTGACCTCCAGGTGTGCAGTCCTTCCTCCTGCCCATGCACTGTTTGCACTCCGGGCATGGAGCACAGGGCACAGGAACTCAATAGGGCAGGTTCTTTTCACCAGCGATGGAACTACACTGGCACAGCAGCCAGCTGAGTTCAAAGGCTGGGGGGATTCAAATTATACTCATCAGCTCACACTAAATATGTTCAATATTTTTTTTTTCTCCCTCATTTTGATACTAGTTTCAGGTAACGGGATCTCTGTTGAAACCATATGAAAAACTGGCCAAGTCTGTACAAGCTGTCAGCCAGAATGTTGTGTCTAGTGAATGGGATAAGTTTTTCACAAAGATCTTGAGAATCACTGTGAAAATAAGAAAATAATTTATGGAAGTCTGACCCCATCCCTTAAATTTGTGGGTCTGTCAAAACCAAAACAACTTTTGAGTTCATTACATAAATTGGATGAGGTCTACAACATTCTCTGAGTTGCATAATGTGACTTGTCTCTGCTAATTCCAGAATAGATTTTTTTCTTTTCCCTTTTTTTCCTTCCTAAACACACACATGCAAAACCCCAAACAAACAAAAAACCTTCCAAACAGAAAAACAGCTTCCCCATTGCTTTATTTCCATAACTGATAGAGTGGTTATTTTAAAAGGTAGTACAAACCTTATAAATTCAAAGAAATGCAACATTGGAATGCCCACCAGTGATGCCCACGGTAAAGCAAACACATCCAGACTTTTTATCACTTCAAATAAAAATTTCTGTTCTGCAAGGAGAAAATCCTCTCTCTTCTGTAGTTCCAGACTCTACAGATCATTAGGTAGGTAAAGCAAACTTCTGATCTTTTGATCATTCACAGCTCTTTGGAAAGAAGTTTCCCACAAGGCTCACGATGCTCTAAGTCATTCTGCAACCTCCCTCTCTCCAAGTTAAAACTCATGCAGAACAAAACAGCACTGCTGAGCTCAGCAGCATCACGAAGGAGGAATCTGTGGCACCCTAAGGCCTGATTGTATAAAAATGTGTAACGTTAACAGAAAGGGGAGTGGGAAAACATTCCCATGACTGCTTGGTAGGGCTTCACACCTGTGAGGCATGTGCGAAGAGAGCTTCACACCTACGAATATCGTGGAGTCCAGCCCTCATCTCTTCTCTGAGATCTTAAATAACATTCCAGCTGGGGACTCAAATATAAACATTTTTGCACTTAGAAAGCAATAAAAAGGGAACACATGAGATAGGAAACACTTGCTTAAATTTGCAGCTTTTCTATATTATAAATAATGAGGACGCGTCTTTTCCTTCCTCCTCCTGTCAGCCACCTTCTGTTCCCTTGCTTCTGCTGAACTGCCATCTAAACACTCCTATCTTTAATCTTTTAAGTACCTGGATTAACTTATAGCACCTAAAATACTTTGGGACATAAAATTTCATATGGCAAACTCCTACAGGAGAAGAGTAAAATTAGCTCCCTCTTCTGTCAGAGCTGTCCCCAACTCAGAGAGGATCCCAGCCTTGAAAATTCCAAATATATCTGACTCTGCATAGGGAACTGCAAAATTTTTCCATCTCACTCAGTGAGGTTCTGGAGAGAAAGTCTAAACCTACACACTTGTCTAGACTGGGTTTGGGTGCACATAATGACAAAAATACAGACAGAGATTGTTCCCTGAGCGTCATAAAAGATTTGGAGGGAAAGAGAATACAAAAGATCAGGCCACGTCCTTAAACTATGGGTGCAATACAAACCAATCTTCAATTGTTTGAATTTTTCGTTGCAATTGCAGATCAGAAGAAGCATTTCGCCAGAGGATCGGTTGGTTTGCTGCATTTCTGAATGTTACTTCAGCTGGACAAACTATGGGCATTTTTTCAGCTGCAAACATGTAGAGTATATTGAGGTTTCAGTGACAAAGTGGCATTGTATTTTTAAGACATTATATTCCTATAGTACAGCATCTTATTCAGATAATGAGAATAATAAAAGAATAGTTTATTCTTCCCTGAATTGCTGTTGAACCAAACAGCTCATTTCTCTACTTCTCAAAGAAGAGAAATAAGATATTTTTTCCTGTACTTGGCACTGGAATTTTAGGGTATTTTTAGAATATTTCCAGTTACAGCCCCATCTGCCTCCTATTCCAGCACTACTGCACAAAGGAAAGAGAAACTGAATTGCATAATAACAGAGGGTCAAAGAAATTTCTCCTCATATGCCCCCCCTCTCTTAAAATGAAAACAGATTTCTAAGTATTATCACCTACCATCTCATTTGAGAGGCTGCACTTCAGCAGTGATGAATTTGATCTATGGAAATCATAGTATAGGCACATTGCTAAACTCATGTTTGCAAACCAACATCACCTAAATTACAGTTTTATGACACAGCATTGGAAGAAAAGGTTATGAACAGTGGACCTGATTTTAACCAGGAATGTAATACTCAATTTAGTAGGGAAATTTAGTCATTGAGGGAAATGTTTTTAAAAGCTGTATCGTCTAGAGGAACAGATATATCCCTATCTTTCAAACTATCTTCTCATGGGTCTTAATAACAGTACTTTTCAAGCAGCTTTTTGTAATGAAATAAACATTGACCCACACACATAGATTTCACACAGGCCTCAGTTGTTATAGCTCAATCCCACACTGCTTCTCACTCATCTCATGTTGCAACTTTCCTGCTTTTAAAGGGCTAAACTTCCCCATAACAGATTTGATTGTAAATCTATTAAACCCTTTATAATGCAATGCTTCAACTATGGGTTGTATCTTCAGCCCACTGCACATATGCAGACCTGAGGCCCCAACAGGCTGAACGAGCTGCCTAAGTTTATACAGTAAGTTAGTGTGAGAATAGAAAAATGAGGCTTATTTTCCTTTCAGTCCTACACTTAGGCTACAGTTTCTACAATAACAGAAACAGAACCTATGCAGAGCTTAGACAAAGCCTGCTGCATCTGCCTGGTGATTCCTTTTTAAATGGACAGAGATTATTTGTCTCTCCTTTCCTAAATGTACAGTTCGAGATCATCTTAAAAAGGACCAAACTCAATGCTTAAATAGGTGACATTTTGGCAAACTTTCCCTAAAACTATCTTTATTTTCAGTCTGAAAGTCAATACTGGCTTCTCTGTGTGCCTGGTGGGTCCCTGATGTCAGTAGGTGAGTGCCCTCTCCTCCCTGTCCCACCACAGCATGTCCCTACCCTTTGGCGAGAGAACAAGCAAGAGCTGTGCCCTGAGTGTCACATGCCAGTGAAGGAACAACTCTTTCTTTCAGGAAAATGAGCACTTCCAAACTTAACAGGGCTCATGCAGATTAAGCCAAAGACACTAATATTGATACTGATGGTTATATGACCTGTGTGAAAACATGCTTGGTTCAGAAATAAAGATATGAAATGTTGCTTAAATGTCAAGTGCTGTTTTGTCTAAACTGCTGTTTCCTCAAGGGAGGAATATAGTTTGGGATCTAAAGGTATCTCTCCTACCCTTCCACCAGTAAATCCCTCAGCTCTGCACACAGGTGGATCTTCTCTCTTCTGGAAGCAGTAATCACAGAGGTGAATTTTCCAATGGCTTTTCAAATAATTGCAAAACTATTTTCCAAAGAAATCCTGGGGGAAAATGCACAAAAGGTCTTTAATGCAGCACAACCTTTTACATCTATCAGAAAAAAAAATACATTCCAGTGAAAATGAACAATTTTACAATCAGATATGAACATGGATTCACTCAGCTGGCTGGTGGTGGATCACCCACAAAAGAGTTTGAAGGGTCTCTGTGTAAGGACTGGGAAGTTAGGATTAGAAATGTGTCTGACTTAAGAGGGAGTTTTAAGCAATTAACTCTGCAAACACACAAAAGTGAAGCACAAAGAAACACTAATGGGAAGAGATCATTAATGCAATCCATCCACATTCTCCATCTATATGCTCATTACCTGCTGACAACACCAATGGGATTTGCCTGTATGAGGAAATGGGCCAAAATAGCTATTGCAGAGTAAGCCATTCTTCAATAGCTTTCTGTTTGTCCCTGTGTAGACACTGTAGGAATAATTAGTGCACTTATTCTGTTCTAGAATAATCGCTGCACTAATTATTCCAGACTAAAGTATCTTTTATTCCAAAACAATTTGTCCACAAGGGGAGCTATTGTGAAGTAGCCTGTGCTCCTCTGCTCAATTTCCATGTGTAAAAAGGCCATGATCCGTGCGGTTGGAATAGCTGTACCTCAGACTCCAGGAGCAAATAAAACCATAGACAAGTTCCAATTCTCAAATTGCTCAGGATGGTTTTCTTAAAGGAATTGAACACACAATGTTGTTTTGTAAGCAGGATTTGGCTGTATGGCAATGAGTAAGCTCTTCCTTTAAGAGCATTTTCTTTATAAAATTATTTTAGTCACACTTGCGTCCAAGCTTATTGGATTAGATTTAAAATTTGTAGTGTGTAGAGGCTGACATGGTAGATGAGACTTTGCTCACTCTTTCGCAAAGTGTGAAATGCTGAAATTGGATAAGCACATAGTGTAATTACCTAAATTGATGGGGTAGCTTTATCCAGTCTGTGTATTTAGAAACACCACTGATCTCACAGGTTTTGTGATGAATTGCAATTAAACTAAAGGCTGATATGCCTAGACATTGACCTCACAACACTGTTTAAACCTTTTAAAATGAAGGATGGAAATGGTGGTGTCAGATTTTCCTGAACTGGAAGGAGAGTACCAATTCTCTACCTACTGCCCTCCTTTCAGACAGATTCAAACCTCTGTTTCTGTCTGTTTCTGGGGTACTTTTTGTTAGGTTGTTTTTTAAAAAATCTTTGCATTTTCTCAAGGCAAGTATAACCACATCTCAAAAACCTGTTCCCTCCTCCTTGTTCAGGAAATGGCAGAATAAAAACGTGAAATAGACATTTTTCTCTTACCCTACATATGATTAGGCCAAATATTTGAGAACTGTAATGCTCAGATAGCAAGGCTGTGCATTACCCTACTTTTTGTGAAACTGCATACAAGATGTTTATGTGCAATAAATAATACTCTTCCCCACATCCATATTTCATATGGGTGGCACTGTCTCACCATTCAACCTCTGCCTTTTTCACTCTAGAGAGAAATCAAAATCAATTTGGGGTATGTTTCAAAGTAAGTGTCATTATTGCTTAGCATGTATTTTCAATGACATTTGCAATGGCCGTGGGATGTGATTTGCATAGCATTTACCAATCTCTCCTGTGCCTGGCTAGGGTCTAGGAATTTGTCCAATTTTGCCAAAAGATGCCCATTGTCTTGAAGCATCCAGCCCCTGCACACAGTATTATTTTGCTATCAATCCCTCAGCCTTTGATCTTGAAGTTTATTTAACCCAAGATATATTGTTAACCAATAATTGCTCCAAATTTACTACTAGAATTTTTTTTCTGTAATATTTTGAGAATGGATTGATGTACATTGATTTCTGTTGTAAACAGAATTCTGCATAGAAAAATTATCATTAAAGGCTCCTTAACAGAAGAAAATATTGGCATGTTCAACACATCTGTAGCTACAAAAAGCTCTGATGATGAATTTATTTTCACTTTACCAATCTAATAGAATGAATTTGATTTATTACAAATAACATTTGTCTAAGGCTCATAAGACAGCTTTTTGTGATTCTTGTAATAAGTTTTTCCTCAATTAAAGTTTCTGTTCATTTATGAGATGGGTGCAATTAGAAATACAAATGTTCAGTATTCTCAGCTCAAACTCTTTCATAATCTTGTGTTTCTCATGTTTTACTATAGCTGTTCTACCCTGAATTGAACTAGATTATGATTACTAGTTAAGAACTGGAAACACTACCACTTCTACTTCTCTCTGTTACTTTGTAAATAAATACTTTCAATTACAAAATTGTTCCCAAAGAAATAGGAATTATATTGAAAGTACCCTACTGCTGCTGTAACAGTTTCAGATTTATTGAATCCTTCTCCCTGTATTACAATAGCTCCTGCTGTTTTACCTGGACTGCAGCAATACCAGACTCCAGCCTTGTATTTTGTAATGTTTCAAACCATCTGGGACAAAAAAAAAAAAAAAAAAAAAAAAANAACCAACAAAACAAAAACAAAAACATAAAACAAAAACAAAAAAAACCCCACCAAAACCAAAAGACACCTCAACATTCTTCATGGTTTTGATTATAATCAAAATGGAAATGCTATGGAGAAATTTTAAAATATACCTTTCTCATTTCCAGTAGGCTGGACAAGAGCCACGCAGTTACACATCAGTTTTACAGTTATCTCACATTTTACAGGCAAAAGGCTAATTTTATTTGTATTTATTAAGGCCAACTCTAGCATAGCAGCAAAGACAATACAGCCAAGTGAGGTCTATGAGAGAGGCAACGTGTTTGACATTAAAATGATGCTGAACTTGAAGAGACATCCTTCCTCATCTGCAGCTATCCTACAGCTAGTGCTGTCCTTTTAAAGTCATTCTTGTGAGGAAGTTTCACATCAAGTTTCTTGGTCTGGTTGCCATAATGATTAAAGCATGAAAACAGACCCTGGATATGGGTTCTATCACTGAATGAATGTAGGGCAAAAATTAAAATGTTTGGACAATTTCACCATCTTGTTGCTTTAGTACTGGATTGTTCCCTTTTCCAACACAATAATAATTTCCAAGTGAAAGCTGTGTGATGATAATCTTTCTTTTATCTATACTGACCTTTTTATTCAAACTTTCCCTCAGTATTTTAAATTGCTTTTTTAATTTAGTTCATGGAAACTGCAAGATTTAGCTGGTAAACTGACCACTGCATTCCAAACAGCAAAGACAAAAATCCAAATTGGCAAAGGTTTTCCGGGGTGAAGAAGCGTTGACTTGGTTTTACATTATAAATAACTCCATTGGACCCTTCTCCTGCCCCAAGGGGAAGCACTTTTGTTTCCTATTTAATCTTTGTAGTCATTGTTGTAAGTATTCATGGAAGAGAGGGAAAACCTGCTCCTACCCGCTACTCCTTAGTTCTTACTCATCTGAACACCTAGTAATCTAAAGCCAAATATTATTCACCTATTTTAATTGTACCACTGAAGTCAAAGGGATTATTTACTTGTCTAAACTGGTCCTAAGTAAGTAAGAGAACTAAATGATAGAGATTTTTCCAAAACCAATATGAACAAAACTGGATCAGCTGTCTCACCAGTTGCTCACATGGAGATTCCAGAAAAGCTATCCATAACACTTCAAATTCTTTCTTTTTCTTTTCATTTTTGACAAACTATTTTTTCATGAACACAAGGGCAGGAAAAAATCAAGTGCCAGATGGTGAGCTAGGGTATGAGCTATTGGATCCAACAGCACATTGAAAGCAGCCAACATTCTCAAGGAAAGATATTTTATGGTATCTGAAAGAAAAAGCACCCAATTTCAGGGGAAAAAAAGGAAAGTAGAATCAATGAAATAGATAACTGCAAAGCATATCCACCAAAGAGAACAACTGTAAGACAAGATCAGAAGAAACTGAAATATATTCAGGAGAGCAGTTTAGACAATGACTTTTTTTTATAAATTACATACACAGAGCAAGTCCTGCAAATAACCAGCTTTCCATGCCAGGACAACAGGGAGTCTGTATAGAAATTTACGCTGAATTTGTCAGAAGTACATGACATCTTTGGCTTTTGTGACATTCATGTCCCTGTTTTTCACTGGTATTCTCTTCTCTCCCAAAAGTATTACAGAATGCTCCCTCTGTTCTATCCCTTGCCACCTTTGCAGATGCATTCACATTACTGAAACTAGCCCTCCATGAGATCCTGGCAGTTTAGAATAGCCTCAAGCAGAGAAAGAGATAAACACATATTTATATAACTATGAAATGCCTCAGTTGAAGGTAAGCAAAGAAATTAAACTTGGAGAGTTCGTAAGGGGAATGCAGATCGTAAAATCCACAGACTCCCTGAGATAAAAATAATGACCAAGCACTTTAAGCCTTTAACACACTGAAGATCATACAAAATGAGCTTGGCAAAGCACAGTACACAGAACAGTCATTTGCAAACAGCATATCATGCTCAAATCAGGGAATCATTCCATATAACCTCACTGATTTGGGGATTTGTTTTTTGTTGGGCTATACAGTGAATTTCCGTATTTTCAAATCAGACCCTAATCTCTATTTACATGCTGGACTCCTTTCCTTTTTGAGTTTCTTACCAAATCCCAGCTCCCTGCCTGAGATTTAAAAGGGCTTTAGATTTCCCTATTGCAACTAGGGGCTTTTAAATTTTTTTCCCACCACTGAAGTGTAAGCAGTGCCTTCAAACACAGTAACTCAAGCAACTGCAATAGGGGGACTCCAGACATCCACTAGTTTAACCAAGACAAACACTTGGCCTTTAGAGAATTAGTAACCCTCTCACAATCTATTTTGAAATGTTGGTTGAACATAACAAATGCAACATGAAGACACCTCTAGACTGTGACAACAAGAAGTTTGAGAAAGAGACCAGTTTCATACCAGAATCTCAGCTCTGTCTCCCGAATGTCAGAGAAAAAAAATCTTGGAGGTCAGTTTATTCTCCAACTATTGATGATAGAGTAATTTTATTTTCCTCTGAAACACATTCCTCTGGTTCCTCCCAGTCATTGGACTAAATGGACCACATGTGAAATTAAAAGGAAATAACATGGATGTTTACACACTTCCATTTTTATTTATGTACCTAGCAAGAAAATGACCTTGAAAAATTATGTTCTTTCAATTACTATCTAATACTTTCCACTATTCTTTGCACAGACCAAATTGAAGACCATTTGACATCCACATGTCCCACAGATCTGTATATGTACCATCAACGATGAGGAAGGGAACAGGATCCACTGTTATGTCTTTCTACTGTGGTACAGGACAGAAAGGTGGAAAAGCAGGACCATGGCTGAAATTCAATGTTTTGGCTACCAGAACTGGCTGACAATATTAACAGAAAGATTTTTCATCCCCTGAAGTGGAGCAGCAAAGCGACAACCACTTTGGGCTGCCAGGACACCTAGCAGGGCTTCTACATTTTGAGACATGAATCCTTGAGGCAATATGACTGAAGGGATGAGGCTCCCTCCAGTGCAGGGTTCTGCTTAACTGCAACACTGAGCCCTGGAAAAAGATATTAACTCATTCCTCATGTGAGCTGCCAAACGTACCAGGAATACCTGGCAGCAGCTCCCTGCCATGCTGCCAACCATTCTAGGTACACAGCTGGCTCCTTCAGTGATTTCAGAACTCAGAGGATTTACAGCACAGCAGTAACAGCAGTGGAGGAACAAAACCAGCACTGGATTTCTTTGCACAGAGGTCTATCCCAGACAACTTAAACCCACCCAGGCACAAACTTCCAGAATAAAGTAATGTCCTGCATGGCCCAAGACCAGGTTCAATTCCCTCTCTATAAATCAGATAATTGAACAGCTGATACCAAGAAATTGCCTCTTCCATTCTCAGAATGTTTGAAGTTCAGGTCACAAGCAATGCTACAAAGCCTTGATAGGTATATTCATTATTTATGGTCTGCCATAATTATGTTTGGTACTTCTAGCTTAGCCTGCAGGAGGCAGTGTCATGGGTGCAAAGCAGAATTTATCAATGCTAATGAAAATTTCCAGGGCTTTTAAAAACTATGATTTCTCTTAAAACCAAGAAATGCAAAATGGTAAGAAGTTTAATAAGAACATCTGGTCTAGGGCAAAACTGGGAAGGGTGCCATTGGTTTGAAACACTAGGGTTTACCCTCAAATTTTTTCCCCTCCAAATAAAAACTGCAACCTATCTTTTAGTTTCAATTTTATGGTGTCCATGTTCTCAGTTTTTTTCATAAATTTGCACAGACTGCTTTGTAGTTTCTTAATAGCAAGATATTAAAGTAGAAGCCACCTTCAGGAGTAGTGCACACCTTCAGGCTGGAGCTAGCTACCACTCACCAAGATCATATAATCTGCCTACTTTTGATTGCTAAAAACAAAATATGGTGATAAATCTGGATGGAGATATATCTCTGTGTTTTTCCTAATGCAATTTCAGTGAGTTAAAATCAAGAAAGTGGCCAGCAGTCATGCAAACAGCATTGTTCCTATTAGTGTATATAGGCCTGGTGACATCTCTAGGATTTTAAAAAGCTAAAAAATGTTAAGGCCAGCAGTGCAGAGAAGGAAGAGGGCTTCAGACTACATGACACCCTATGGCTATGGCAGAAACTGTTCAAATCAAGAGACTGGCGAGACAGGTAATGTTCCAAATACATACACTCAGCTTTGAACTGAACCAGTGAAGAAAGAGATGATAAAATAGACACTCAGCAAAGGCTCTACACAGAATGCCACACCAAGTTTCAGATTTTTTTTGTTTTCAAGTCTGCTAATTTGTGTTTATCAGCACAATGAAAGTTTAGGCATGGAAAGATACTCAGAACTTAAAAGCTAAAACTGGACTGTCTACATTTCATTCTCTTTATATTAACCATCAGCAAATGCTCTGCACAAGCACAGCCCACGAAAGTAATAATAGATGGAAATTAATTAGATGACTATATTTCAATCATGGGGTTTTCTTGACATTTTATACCAAAGGAATGCAGCTCAAGCAGTTTGTAACTGACAGCAATGCCATGAAATTGCACTTCAGCCTTGATAATTATCCTCTTCATTATTTATATAATATATAAAGAGATAAAGTACAACCTCCCCCTTTCATTTTATAATAGTATGCAGTATAATGGAAGCAGCTGAAGGGGAATGTTGGTCTTACAATGCTACAGTTAAAAGCTAGTGACAAGAAGTAACACATTAATGATGCACAGAGAAGAGCACTACAAGGAACCATCCTATATATAATTACTCTATGAAAGCTGTAAACATACGGGATAGATAGTATATCCCAAACTTTTTTCTTCCTCTTTCCTTAATATTCAAGAAATATCAATGGCAACTCATTAGAAGGAAAAATATATTAATCTCATTTACATAAATTTCCTTAGTTGTTAAAAGTTGGTGTAATCAAAGCTTATAAAAACACTAATGGCAGAGAAAGGCTGGTCACTTCTTTTGCACAGCAGTACTAAGTACTTGTGCACCTTGCAAGCCCAGAAAATTAATTGAAAGGGGAAGAGTCCTCTTGGATCCAGATGGAGACACTGAAGGAGTAGAGGTCTTATCAAGTATTGTCTAATTAGGAAGAGCAGTAGTAAAGCAGTAGCAATTCCATAAATTGTCAAACTCTTTTGGATAATATTCAGAAAATATATTTGGGGAAGTCTCATCTGGAACATGACAAACATGTACAAGGAGATGAGAAGTTACTATTTCCTTGTCTGCCACAGCAT
This sequence comes from Rhipidura dahli, assembly GCA_013399225.1. Lineage (NCBI taxonomy): Eukaryota > Metazoa > Chordata > Aves > Passeriformes > Rhipiduridae > Rhipidura > Rhipidura dahli. The sequence continues at coordinate 19,972 of VXAC01002376.1, forward strand.
CAGCTCAACTTGGTATGTGAAGAACAGAAGTCAGCTCCAGATGGCAACAAAAGTAGTCTGCCACCTTAGTAAGGCAGAGCTGGAAATCAGAGTATCTTCTAGAACAGCGGCTTTGCAGGTGGCTTCAGCAGAGGCTGCTGAATGAATCTTGTAGAAATATGAAACACTTAAAGCAGCTGTGGTGAACAGTAACCTCAGTAATAACAGAACTTGTTCTATTCTCTTGGTGCAACCCAAAAAAAAAGTAAAATTTATTTAGTCTAGGTGACATCAGCTTCTTAGTCTGAATTAATTTATCCTAATAACATGGTGATACATGGTTCCTGTTGTAGATTGTCTGTCTCCAGAAGAGGAGCTGGATTTTATTTTACCAACTAGAATATCTTTAGAATTTCTTTCTTCAATCATTGTAAAGGAACATGGCTTGCCCATAACTGAAAATCCAATGGTAACTTTATAACCTTTTCCTATCACAAAAGGAATGAGGGACTGTCATATCATGACCCCAAATAGGAGAGTTGCAGCCACAGAATACAGACTTGGACCATATTTGCTGCAGTACAAGGACATTAACTTCAGGGTTTCTGACTGAAGCTTGTTTTTATTATCCTTATGACATGCTTGTATGTGAGTACTCTGTGCCACTTATCAGATCAGTCAGTTTCTCTGAGGTTTTTCCATATTCGAGCTTTAAATGAATCTTTTAAAACTATGAGAAAAAAAATCCAAAAATATTTGGCTCTTTGCCCAGGTATTGGACATATCATAAAACAGATCTTTCTGCATTTTCAAAGCACTGTGTTCTTTTAAACATACAGCTCTAACTGACAGCTCTAAGTGTTTTGGCAACACAAACTTTTGCAATGAGTTTTGGGTAAATCTACTTCAGTCATTCACTTACCAGTTTGTGTCATACAGCCCAGCCAAGCCTGTAGTTTTCTGGAAACATGGATACAAGTCTATGGGCAAGGGCACTGCCTGCTCTGCCTTGCTTGCCTCTGTAGCACATGAATACAGACCATGGGGAAGGCAGGATGCTAAACAAAGACCATACATGCAACCCATGCACCCATGGCACTGCCAGCGTGTCCTCTGCTCAGATGTGACAGAGCTGATGCTTCCTCAGCACAAAAGGTTCACAGTGCATGTGATGCAGGGCCAGGCCACGAGTGTGTGCTGAGTACAGAGCTGTCAGATCTCCTGTGCACAGAGGCCAGCTCAGTGTGAGCAGCACGTCTCTGAGGCAACATGAACCACTGCAAACTTGCCCAGTGACACAGTGGAAGACAGACTTTAAACATACTCAGAGTCAACTTTATCACTAGGGGAAAGCACAGTTCTAAAACACACTATGGCTCTTCAAGAATGCTCTATTCAGTTGGGTATATACCCCAGGCAGATTGTCATTGTTTTCTGTGGATCACAACAGACAAGTGTCTTTTAGGGTATACAAGGAATAAGGCAATACTGGCTTTTGATCCTAAAGAACAAAAGGCCAGCATTAACCTATGTGCAGAGACAGGAGAGCTGACAAAATAGGGGGGTGGAAGTGGGGGAGAGAGAGAGAATCTGGCAGATCTTTGAAGTAATCCAAGGTCAAAAGTTTCCCCTTAGGAATATATGAGCAATGTGAACTTACTGTACCCAGGAAGCCACCTCACAAGGTAAACACTTTCAGGAGACAAGTCCTTGAAACTCTTCATAGTGTCAAAGGTTGAAATGAGCAAAGTGGCAGCTGGTTCAAGGCACTTCTCCTTTGAAATTTCCAAACATCCTTAATTTTCTGAGATGTTTTGCAGATAATGACAACAGCCCCCTTGGTATATATAAAAAAAAGAACCTGCATCCTTGAAATAAATAAAGGTATTCAAGGTAAACCTCGAGGAATAGAAAAACCAGAAAAACCCTCTCCATCACTCCCACACACACAAAAAAAATAGCCCCAGTGATCAGGTACTTCTAAAAAATGAATGTGACTTGTGTATCCAAAAATGTGAGCTATCAAAATTGCCCATTAGAACACAATCAGAGTGCTTTAGAAACAGCTGAAGTATTGAAGACCTTTCCACCTATCAGGTGTTCATTATTTGCCTCAGCTGAATTTCCAGAGCAGCTCCCATGAACTTGCCAGTGCCCAGCCTGCTCACATCACTCTCCAAGCAGTTTATGCTGAGAGTAAGTTTACACTGAAGCTGACAGTGGGTGTGCACACAAATCCTTTTAGCAATTTAGTAGAGTCTGTGATGGTTACCTGAAAGGAACCAAAACATCCTTCTGTTTTAAATTGTAGAATTTTGTACTCTTATGTATAAAAGTAAGAAAATTCAGACTTATGGGAGCAACAGAGTAACAACACTTCCAAACAGCTGTCACTTAAATAGACATACCATACATTGTTTTCATTTATTAAAGCTAAAGTTAGTATTTTCACTTTTTCCATCACTAAATATTAAGGATATTAAGCACGTGAAAAGTCTTTAGCACATGGATAGGACCATTAGATTAGGCCTGTTCACATAGGTACTACAACTTCCCACTGATTTAAGTACTTAAAGGAGTATCTTTATTACACAGTTAGAAGAAAAACAAAGAGAGGAAATTTCTTAAAATGAAAGCTTGAAGTGACATAAAGTATACAGCAGATACACATCAGATTTCTTCATAAGGAGGCACTGCTGCAACAGTGTTGTTTCTTCAAAGAGATAACCCCTCAACAACATAAAAATATACAGATTTTTCAAACACGGTGAAATATTTTCTAATATGAACATCCTAAAAAGGGGAAATCAATAAATGGCATGAAAAACTTCAAAGACGGACCTCCTGTCAATGACAGAGGTTCTTCAGCAATGTAAAGTCTTTGAAGAAGGACTCCCAGTGCTGGGAAACCTTTGAAGTGACAGAAAGCAGACATTTATAATTACAGAAAGGTGCGGTGTCCAGCAGAGATAGTAAAAAGATATAACTGGGGTATGTGTGGGGGAGGTTGAGCAGTGGCTTGGGCCCTGAGTGACCCTGTTCACTTGAAGCCTAAAAGCCTGCAAGGTCAAGCCTATATCCATATGAAAGAGACAATTTGTGAATTGGAGGTGTGGGTAGGGCTTAGAAACCAAATTACTGCAGCTTTCACACCTCTGGCATATGTTTATTAAACAAGGCATCCTTTTTTTCTCACTGCCTCAGATTCCAGCACACACATACCCACACAGCCCCTTCTCACTTTGCAGCCTACAGTTCCCCTGAGGAGAGAGCCTTGTTATGTCCATTGGCTCAGAGACTGGCTTAAAATGAGGCAGTCCAGCTTTACTTATATTTATCTATATGGTTTTCATGAGTATAACACTCCTGAAATTTTTGCTTCTTTCTTCTCCCCGCTTCCTGGTTATTTCTTGATAAAGTGATATAGAAATCCAGAGAAGTGAAAAATTAGATTCTGGAAGAAAACTGAACTGCCTGGATTCTGGAGTTCTTTGAATTCTTCTCTACTTGAAAGGGAAAATATGAAAGTTTAATTTACGTTAATAGATTTTTTTATCTTCCCCTCAGTCTAGAAGGAAAGTCTCTGCTGTGCCTTTGGAGCAGAGCAGGGTCTGCCCATACTGTGAGCAGTCTGAGAGCAGAATTCATTTTAGCAGGGTATTGAGCTCACACTTGTGTGCCCAGCTGAGAGACAGAGACAGAAATGGCTCACACTTGTCCCTACCTTTCATATATTTCCAGATCCAGGTTCTCCTAAAGCACAGGGTCAGGTCTCTTGCTTATGCCCCGAAGATCACATAGCTACATCCCAAATCCTCATTTTTAGTTATTTTCCTGTCTGTGACATGCTGAAAATGTAGCATTTACAGAAACAAAAATCAGCATCTGATGCCAGCCAAAATTTCCTGGGAAGATGAAATGAAAAACAAGCAAATGAATCAGCAGATGTTGCCATCTTTTTTGAACTCAACTGTTCTTTCTTGTGTAAGACCAGGATCTGGAAGCAGAACTGCTCACAGTGGGCTGAACTGTATCCCTCAGTCAAGAAGTCTGTATTCCTCTGCCCTGGTGTGAGCAGGACACCAGAGGATCCTCTTCCTCAATGACCTACAGCTCTGCCTGTGAGCCTCAAATCCAAACAGTCCCCTGGCTGGAAGAAAGTGAGCTATCAAAAAAGCAAATACCAGCCCCCCCTCAAGACTTGCATAGCTAAGAATTTCCAAGCAAAGGCTGGTGGAAGATGGCCCCCTTTAAATCCTAAAATAAACATAAGAATAATGATGCTGATTACTTTTTTCACACGTGGCAGACGCAGATTTCAAACCAGTGAGTAACCCAGTTTATGAATGGGAAAAAATGAGGCCCTGGAAAGAAATTCAGGCTGGCTTTGCAGCAAATGAAGCCTTAGCACAAACTCACCAATATTTATTAATGCAGGAAGTTCAGAGTAGTCAGCATTGAGTCTATTTCTGTTTTCACATAACCTTCAGTCCCAGGTTAAGGTCAGACCTGGAGAAAATAATACCAGAGTCCAATGCAGTCTTTAAAGGATTGCTGAAGCTTATTTTGTTGAACTCTTTTGCTGGCCAGACAGCAACCATGTAATTAGGATAACTATGCAATAGTGTTTTTAAGGGAGTGCTATAGAGAAAAACTCAAACTACAGTACACATAAAAGCACTGTATTTGTTTTCTCATGCATCAACAATTTAGTTTTTCTTCTGTTCAGGAGGTTGGCCTGAAGGGAATAGAAATCACAGAGATTATTACCTTTTTATAACTATCTTTCTAAAAGTTACGGCATCAGCTACATGAGGTGTGTAGTAAAAGGGAAAAAAATCCTAAATACCAATGGAGAGACCGTATGGAAACTCAGAAGCAATTATCATGCAGACAAAATTTTTAAGAGTAGTGATGAAATTAAGCATTATTGCCAGAAGATGTTTACTAAAAATATCTTTCAGGTCTTTCAAAATTTTGCTTGGAGGATTTGGCATGACAAAGAAAGCAGATGTCAGATAACACATAACACATCAAGAAAACAATAATATATTCTGAGCTTAAGAGTCCTGCTGGTGATATGGGACAAAAATATGCCTGGGCAATCTAAAATGGCTTTTAAATAAAACAAAACCAAAACAAATTGAGATGTTTTGAAGTGCCTACATAACATGTAAATTTTGCGCTACAAAAAGTTAGGCAATAGACAGGATAAACTCAGCAAAAACTGGTATTACCCAAATGCAACAGATAAGTGGAAATCATTTTCTGATGTGTAGTATTTGCTATCTGTGCATTATAAGATTCAGACCATTCTGAAACAAGGCACACAGTGCTGTTTATACCACAGCTGTTAAATGCCAACACTTCCATAATATAAGCCCCCTAAATAGCAGCTGGACGTCATTAAAAGAGGAGGGTGCAAAAGTAAAGAGCTTTTCAACCTGAGAAGTAAGGATACCTTGCTCGTGGCTGCTGAATGAAGAGCCTTTTGCCTGCATAGCAGTGCCATGCTCTGTGTGCTCTGGCACACGATCCAACATGGCAAGACCCACACCCTTCCAGATACCTGCCTTTTCTCCTTCTGTCCCTGTTGCTGGGCTCCTTCAGGACTCACAAGGTGTTTCTCACTCTCACATCCTGGATTCTAGCATATACCTATAGTCAGTTTTGCAGAGAACAGGTTACTAAGAGCAGCAACTTTCCCCTGGGGTAGAATGAGGACACGGTGCCTGCTGATGATTTTCATGGCAGCAGCAGCACCCCTTGGACAGCAGCACAGTAGCAGAGGTCATTGTACCAACACAGCCATTGGGGTAATGTCTTATTTGTATATAAGGCCAGAGAAAATGGTCTTATTTGTAAATAAGGCCAGAGAAAACCAAAACTGTGTTGAGTGCACTGTTTACACACAGGGACATCTGTATTGTAAGAAAGGGATCTAAGTGACCATCCACCCAGGAACCAGTGCTGAGGTCTTAAAAGTAGGAACAAAACCACCCTGAATTTAATAGCATAAAACAAACTAGGAGGAGAGAGTACTATGATTCAGAAGAGGGAGGTTGGAATACCAGTAATTCTGTCAAATGGAAAAACTTCAAGGCTCATTTCCAGGGCAGACAGCTGCAATCATTTTGGTTACAGGTAACAGGAACTTAAACAACAGACTCAGTGGGAAGATAGGAGGAATGTATTTAAAAGGAAAAAATTGTCACATTTGGCCACAGTCTAAAAATCAAGGGGAAAAAATAGCACAGAATGACCTAAAGTAACATGCCTGGTTGATATTCCAGGATTTTACTGTAGATAATAATAAGTTCAGTGAGTTTACCAAGATGTCATCTTTGTCATATTCCTTTTTGCTGTTCTTTCCTTCTATTTTCCCTGAGAACACAAGAATCAGATTTATGAAAAATGTATGCTGTTGTCAAGTACATACAAGTAATTTCTGTGAAGTGTTAACTAAGAAGGACTTACCTGCCAAAATTTAAGTATATATTTGTTTTTAAGCACTTTTTATTTTCATTCTACTGTGGGAATCATCAAAATATGATAATATATTGTTTAAATTCTGAACTTCAAATATAATAAACTAACCTGAGACAGGGCTAATGCTGAGAACTCAGTACTTCTTCTTATACCCATTGCATTTCAGGCACCTCTCAAGCTCCAAAATGCACTTCAGATTCTAGAAAGGTCTCATAAAAATAACAAAGAACCAAAACCAGAACACAGACTTTTCAATTTTTTCAAATATCAATCAGAATACATTGCTTACTTCATTAAACAGCTTTTTTCAAACATGCAGGATCTGCACACAATGAAATACTGAAATGCTGTATTAGCAGCTGACAGTGTAAATCTATAATAGGCATTATGAAACTTCTCCAATACAGGGTCATCAAATGCATTTCATTCTATCAGGTAACACCTATATACAGGTCCCATAACATGTCCTATTACAAAAATATTGCTAGGAAAGAAGGACATGGGTGACACATCGAGTATTCTTTATGCAGCAAATCACAAACAGGAGAGAATCCCTTGCTCTGACAAGTGCATCGTGTTATGGTCTTATCCTGCAAAAGGTGATGCATGTGTGAAATCCAAAGGCAGCAACTGTGAACTTAATTTTATCAATATTCATTAAATCTACTGTTGAATATTATCTTCTTAGCAGGACTGACTTAATACATGAAATAGATCAGAAAAGAGAGAATAAAGTCACCATGGAACAGAAAATGTTAATCAGTTTAGTTGCAGTTTTCTCAGTACTTCTGCTGTTTCTGGCTCCAGTTTGTGTGTCCTCTGTGCAAGACAAGCAAGTGTTTGAAATGAAAAGCAGTGGACAAGAGTAAGACATCAAAGACCACAGCATCAAGGTTTCTATGGCTTTTCAGGCATTAAGTATTAAATTGATATTCAACAATTTAGCAGTAGAAAGGGAGCAAAAGATGTCAGATATGATATGGGACAGACAGATACCAGAACTTTCTGGAATATCAGACAGGTCAGCAGAACACAGTAAGGCTTCTTAAATGGCCCTAAACTGCTGTGTGGAGGCAACTGAATGCTCCTGCACCTCATGGCACGTGGGACCCAGCTCTGAAGTGCAACCCAGAAAATCCCTCCAAGTCCCTGTAAGCACTGATGTGTTTTGTCTGTAAGTTTCCTACAAACACCTTAAGACTTGTCCCTTCACTCTGGACAGGTGAGTGCATTGACTTAGGATCCACAGATGAGAGGATATACTGTGGGAACCAAATCACACGACAATCTCAGTAAACACAGCGGCTGCTAAAAGTTCCTCAAAAGATTTGAAAATAAGGCTCCGTGTCACTCTCAGTCCCACAGTGTTTATTCAGGACTTAGAGGAGAGTACCATTGCTTTCTGCACTCAAATGATGCCCACTGAAGCCCCCTAGCTACTGGGATTATTTGGGAATTAAGCAATTATCCACTTACTTATGTCTAACTATATTTATGTGCTTTTATGGAAAGGGGCCAGGGACAACAGTCTCCAGGGCACTTAATTGTTGTGCTGCTCCCTGAGTGTCCACTCCACTGCTCACTTCTTTCTGGCTGAAGGGTCACCCTTCCTTCCAAACCAGGATTCAGCCACTGCATGACAAGAGCCTCAATCCCACATCCTGAAGGAGTCAGATCAGAGCCCGGGTGTGCACTTATATCCCACAGCTCAGGTGAGTGTCCTACGGTCACACCGCGTCTCAGCAATGATGATAACTGCCCTTCCTCAGGCATGCTCGGGTGGGAACAGACCCAAACAATTAGGAGGTTGTAGCTGCTGGGATGAGAAGGGTTGTCCATGACACCAGGTAAAATGAATTCAATTCCCACAGCTGCTAAATGACAAAGACTTCAGAGACACCACTCCTTCACTTTGAAGGATAGCAGGATACAGAACAGGAGGGGAAGAGGTGAGCCTCATCCTAAAGGAAGGGTGGCTGCTTAGACTCTCCCCTCTGCTGTTTTTTTTTTCTCTAAAAAGAAACCACATGGACCAAAAAGCCACAGGTAAAAAGGAAAGCAACAAGGGAGCAGAAGACTGTTTTTCTGTATGCTCTAGATTCCTTGAGAATAACAGAGTTTTGTTGTGTTGTGGGAAAACTGGGCATCTAGCTGGAGTCCTCTGGCAGAAATCAGGAGCTGAAGCATGTAGGTCTTTGACCTTTACTGATTTTCAAGGTAATTTTTCTTTGCTCTTTTGCAAACTCTCTTATCTCAATTTCTGTGGGAGCATCAACCTAAAATTCCAAGCACAAAATTTAGATATGTCCTGGATTGTTTGCTTTTTTGTCTCTTACTGTGAATGTTATAATACAACATCATCAGAATCTAACTTTTAGAGGGCTTAGAATTAACCTGTTCAAATTTTTATAGTTTGAAGAACATACATTTTTCCAAGAATCACCTACCTCTCGTATCCATAAAGTATGCATAATGTGGTGAGCTGGATAACATCAAAGGAAGCAGATCTTTTTCAGTAATATATTGTATTCCGTAAATCAGCTTGAAAGGTATTTTTCAGCTCATTTTGATTTTTATGCTTTCTTTTTCCTGCTGCTTGATGTAAAACTGACAAAGTAAAACTGACAATAAGCTGCAGAGAGATGCAAGCTTCCTGGTTCAGAGGAGTAAACATTTCTCCTAACAGATGGAGTAATTTCCATTCTATTATCATTAACAAACTTCAAAACTCCGTACAAGTGGAGAAGCCAGCAAGCTGGCAGTGTACCCCTGCTTTGTTTTTACAGGTACTTGTATCTTTAGAAGACCATGCAGTTAAGTCAGTATCAGCCAGGCATTGGGCATCCCCTCGGCGCATCCCCTCGGCCGGCAGTCCGGTACTTAAAGCAGCACCACAGCAATTGGACTGTGAAGGGTAAGACAGACTCCTTGAGTCACTAAACTCTCATCACTCAAAAGCCAGCATTTTCTACCCCACAGCAACACTGGACTGCAGTTATTGCCTGCTCTCTGTCACAGAACAGCTGCATTTTCATGTACAACAGGGGTGACAGTAAGGATGGGAATGTGTAGGTGGTGAGGGGGGCAGCCATGCAAACAAAGCCACTGCTTGAGTGGAGCGAGGAAATGCTTGGGGGAGCAAATCTCAGGGGAGACCTGTGCACCTAAACTGTATTTGCCCCAAAATGTCCACAAGATCAATTTTTGTTTGACTCAGTCTTTATGAATCTTCCCCATGTAAACCATCCCAGTCCATTCCACAGCAGAGTCAAAGAGAAGGTTCTGACTCTCAGCCCAGTGTCCATTGCTAGTAACGTGTGTGTTACTGAAAGCAGAATTATACAGTGATGAAATTGTTCCTTCAGTTAGAAAAATTACTATAAATATTTTTTTTTTTTTTGCTGTTAAGCCTTTTTCTGTCTACAATACACTGATTTTTTTTCCTAATGTATAAAGACATCTAGCATCTGGAGTTGTTTTACATAAATTATTTTTGAAAGGACTACTCATTATGAATCACAAGGGCTTAAAACTATAACTGCATTTATAGACTCAATGAAACTGCCCCAAATTTAAATATAAAAGCTCCTTATACAACGTTTCCTTTAACATTTCCATTATTTTATGCATTCAAGCTGGTGGTAAATTGTAAACATGGATAAAACCTGTTGAGATCTTTTTATAGAGAGTTTAAAAAGCCAGTAGATTTTAGACAGTTAAGACATTACTAATTTATTTTAGCATTTGTGAAATGTAAAACTGTAGCTATAGCACTTTGTTTTCATGTGTAGTTGTAGACTTTACTCATCATAAATAGGATTTTTTTTGTTTTAACAACAATTTTCTCTCCACATTTCTTTTAGCTACAGACTAATCTTTAAAAGCATTTTGTTTGACTGAAATGGGCAGCAATTTAATTTTCTTTTTGCTTCTTTAATGTATCAGCAGAATCAGTTAGATGCTGCAAATTGCTAAGGAACAATAATATCCTGAGAAAATTACCAAAATAAAGAGTAAATAACTCAGTGTTAAAGAAGAATTAATATAATGGGATCACTCAGAAACTATCAGGATCATTAATGAAATTAAAGTATAACCCATAGTAATTTAAAAATTCAGTTAAAGGCTACATTTAAAATTACTAAGTGTCAGGGGAAAATATTTAAATTATGGAAATTATTATAAAGCTCTGACTGGAAAGTACCCATTTGCACAAGCCTTGAGTTACCCATTGAGTTTATGCTCATTGATACTCACACTGTATTATCAAGCAGAAAATTATTAAGGGAAATGGCTTAGTTCCATTTACTTTTAAATATAGTTACAATACAAATAAAGATACAAATACATTTCTGCTGTATTCCTTGTATTGGCTCCATCTGACTTGCATGAAAACATTTAAATTAATTTGATTTTCTGAAATATATACACTTGTACATGTATTTGAGGGATAGATTTACTAACAACATACTTAGCAGTGAGGGGGTTATAGCATCATATGGGGGATGAGGCTGAATTGCTGCTGGTTTTTTAAACTCCTCTCCCTCATATTCCACACATTTACACCCATCCCACTCCAACTCCTTCAAAGCACATGCAAACACAGCCATCTGTGAATCACTGACCAAGTTTTCTGTGCAAACACCAGCAAAATTTTCAAACAAGTTGTTTAAAAATTCCCAAAGGTCTTTCTGACTGTACTCTACAAGGAGGTTGGCAAATTGTTAAACTCCTACTGGTGAGAGGCTAAAGCAGCTGAAGAGATGATTAACATCTGTCAGGTTCCTAAGCTGACATCTCAAGCCAATGGATGTCTTGACTGATGTTCCATGGAGAGAACCCAGGATTTTAGCCACAGTTTATGGGAGATTAAGAAGAAAAGTTTATAGACAGAACTAGCACCAGTTATTTGGCATGAGTCACTGCATAGTTAAAGCTACAAAATTTTCTTTTCTTTACACAGTAACTGGAGGATTTTCAGCCACTTGAAGCTGAAATCAAGTTTGTGTGCCTTCACTCAGCTCACAGAGTCTAACCAAAGCCAGTGTCAATAATGGAGAATTCAGGCCAGATTCTAGGCTGTGGTTATGCAGAAAGTCTGAGAAATTCTTTTTCAGTCCTTTCTTTTAGATGTAGAGTCTATTTTTGATAATTCATATTTTGTTTCACAGACATAGCACTGCCACATGTTAAATCCTTGAAATGCTACCAGTAGTTCTACCTTCTTCCCTAATGGGCCATGTCTTCCCTAATTCAGTTTATGTTGTTGCCCACTGTATTGCCTATTTGTCCCAAGCACAAGAATAAGCATGGGAGAACTGAAGGTGGCAGAAAAGGAGTTGAAAAGACAATACATTTTAGGGGTTTTTACAAAATCAGTCCAGTGAGCACAATAAGGTAAATAATGCCTTTGTGTATTGTACACAAATTACAAACAATATTTGCTGTCAGTGACAACCTTCTGGCCATCTCCCAAGTCATTCCACAGTTACAACAAATTGCTAAGACATCAAGAATCAGATTATAAAGTCAATAAACACATAAAATTTGAATTAGCTTGCTGACCTCAATGGAAGTATTCCAACGTTAGAACAGCAAAACTACAGCCAGACTCCAGATATACATGACAAATTATTTTAAATAATATGTTTCAGATGTCTGGATGTACTCTCTAAAGCCTCTTCAAATGCAATCAAATGAGCAATCCTGGTCAATTACAGCACCATTAAAACATACAATCAAAATGATCATGGTCTCTCAAATATAATTGATTTTGTCCAATTTGTGAAAAACATTTTAGGAGATAAGTTGAAAGGGATTTTCTGTTGGATTTTTCTGTTGTTTCAGGTGACCTCATTATTTATTTGCAAACCTGGAACAGTCTGTTCTTGTCCTTTAAAAACAAACAGAAAAAAATGTAGCTTTAAAAACAGAAACAAATCTACAGAAAGACTTTACTGATTCTGTTTCTCCTTCATTCCATTTGAGATGATCAAAAAGTAGTTTTTCTTTGAAAGTATTCATCAGCTCTTTTATAGCTACTTTATTTGATTATATTTAATATACTTTAGAGATACATTAAAAATGTGGAGCAGAAGAATGAAAGGAAGGGAAAGGTCATTACCCCATTATAAGTGGGTCAAAATTATTTTGCTGTCCAGGGAAGTTTACAGCTTGAATTCTTTGATGGCACTTTAAGGAAAATAAAAGTAGTTATTAACACAAGCACACATGCACATACACATATATATATTTGAGATGAATCACATGTATAGATATCATATATATGCATGAGATGTAATTTATTGATATAAATAAATAAATAAATAAATTAGTGATATGAATTACTGAGAATTTTTTTGTCTTGTTGTCAGGATGTGAATTTACTCCAGCTCCTGTAAAGTCTTTACAGACGTAACTTCCATTAAAAGGAGTGGAGGCAAAAAGGATAAGAGTGGGAAGAGGAAACAATAACATATTTCCTTTGCAATATCCAAACTTAGCTAGAGAAAACGCCAACACAACAACTTGAAGCCAGGTTTCTTAAACGCAACTGCAAAATACCAAATGCAAAGTCCAGACTGTTCAGTAAATCACCTCCAGCCCCTGACAATCAGAGAGCAAGCAGAGCAGGAAGCAAACAGCAAGAGGCTTCTTTGTTCACAGATCCAAATGCTTCCTCTGTAGTGTTCATCTCACACCACTCTGCTCTCTCCTTCACTCTCTTTGCTCTCTCCCAGAGCAGCACCAGCAGTGATTCTGCAGGCAGCAGTGCAGGTTTTCATCCTTGTCTCTCACTGCTCGTGGCCCAGCTACTCACAGGCATGGTCCTGTCAAACTGCCCTGCAAAATCCTCCCACACATAGAACTCCTCTCTGACCTGCTGTGTGCCTTTGCTTTTGCATTCCCAACAAATTCAGTTTTTTACTATAAATATGACTTCTCCTGTATCTTCTAGTCACTCTTCATTGTCAGGAAGTTGTCAGAAACTTCCTTTAAAATTACTGTTCTAACAATGGTGCATGAGAAGAACACAACTCCTTGCAAGTGTGTTTAGTAACACACTGAATGCAGATCTTAGAACAGAAAAATATGTAAAGGGGACAGAGCTTATGAGATCTAACAAAAAAACCCCCCAAATTTGCATTTTTAAATATTTCTAGTCACATGGGCCTTAGAGAGAATCAAGTGTTAATATTTTCAAAAGCTCCAGGTTAATTTTTAAAATACTATTGGAAACATATATGTTGATCTCTTAACTGGAAAGGTATAAAATATGGCTAAACCTGTTTAAAAGGCAGTTTAAACTTGTTAAAAGCCACCAGTGGTAGCATTTCACTGAACTGCTCTGCCTTGACTGTGCCTTAATTCCTGAGTTTCTCCTGAGCTCTTTGGTTACTTCACTAATTCCTGCCTGACTTTACTGGTGGACAAAATGAGGGAACCATGTGGATTTTTGTTGGACCTCACATATTTCCTGACTTCAGAGCTTTTCTACTGGATTAGTTCAGGGGCTTGCAAGGGTCAAGGGAGAATTTTGTCCAAAGGAGTTGGTCTATGAGTAGTTGACAAACATAAATACCTGATAACAAGTTCTGGTATTTCAGAGTGGGTAGGGTATAAATAAGTCAGAATAACAGAACTAATTGGAGAGAAACAGAATTTGGTCAAAAGACCCCAGGTGAACAAGGGTAACCATTTAGTGTGCGTTCACTTGAAACCAAACTAAACAAGTAATCTCAAGCAAAAGGTTCCTGTATCTCAAGAAACAAAAATATAAAATAGCAGCTGCAAAAATCACTATGATGTGAGCTCCTTCATGAAAATTATTACTACCATGATGATAATATATATATAACACACAGGAACAATTCATGCATTTGTAGTAGAGCAAAACAGATGGGAACTTTCTTTTCCCTGCTTTAGCAACATTAAAATAATTACTTATAATAATCATGTTTACCAACCTCAATGAATGCATGGTATAGCAAATATTGCTCTGCCAATTGTGAGACTGTCTACCCTTCTTCCTGAATCTCATCCAGCCCAGACTTTCTTCTCTGCCCCAGCCCACAACTACTGCTGCTTTACTACCAGCAAGACTCCAGCACATCCTGACCCCAGGATTTTACTATGGAAATTTTTCTCATTCCTATCTGTCTGGCCTTTCCTCGTCTCTTTGAGCTCATCTTTATCATAGTCCCACTGTGACAGTCCCCTATCTACAGGAAGTCCAATTTCTACAACTACCCTTTCTACAACTTGTTAGTGATTACTGACCTGAACTCAGACTAGATCTGCCATTTGTGAAGTTTCCCTCAATGTTTTGTTCTGTCAGCAGCCATTTCCTCCACTGATTTCACTGTTCATTTGACTTTCTGTGCCACTGCCCTCATGCACAGAACTCCTTGACAGCTTACAAAGAGAGACCTTTTTTCCACACCACCATAACCTGCAGACTCTCCTACTGCCTCATTCCTCGAGAGACTTCCAAACATAGCAGGCATCTGACTTCCCTAATTGCCCTGTCATAGAAAAAGCAAAAGCAAATGCCTTTCAAACTGCTTGTAACATTACCATCTGAGGGAAGTAGTCAAGTTCCTATTGTCTGAATTGTTTAAACCAGACAGTACAAAGCATCACACTGCACACATGGGGGAAAACCCAATACTCACAAGGGACTAAACTTGGCAACCTAAAAGGTGTTTTCTGTCTCCACTTTTTGTGATATCCTGAAGTGCTTTCCTGCTCTAAGGTGGAAATTGGCACCTGGAGGTGAACCTTTCTTCCAGTACAAATAATGGCTGTAGGTTCCTTCATGCAACTTTACTTCCTTGCCTTGCGTCTGCATCTGCAAGCGCCACTTCAATTATCCTTAATGATTTTATTAGTTACTCCTCTAGTACCCGTGAAGGATTTTCTTTTTTTTCCTGCTCAGTGAAGTGATTTAACAGAGAAAAACCCCATCACTGAAGCCACCTTTAAGAAGCTGGTCTCTCCAAACTGTGCACTGAATGTCACAGTGCTGGTCACTTCCCAGACTGTGTTCTGCCTTCTTTGCCAAATGCTGAAGAATTGGCACACATCCATGACTGGAGACAGGACAGCACTGTGGGGAAGGCATGGGGAGCATGCACATTTGTGTACCACATGGGAATGTAGATGCCTAAGGAAACACAGAGGAGGAGACTGAGCGAAGTCAGGATCCGTAACCAAGCAGTACCTTTTTTCCCCATGGAGCTGGAGTGCAGGAAGAATGCCTCCAGGGTCTCTTGGCTCCACAGCCCCTCTCTGACCAGATGGGTGCTTTCTTCACACATGCAAACCTTCAGGGTTTAGCTGAAGTACTCACCCTGTGACCAGAAATGGGTTAGACCTGAACCGTAACTTCTACAATTAGTCCTCACAGCCTTAATTTTATTGTTTTAAACCCTAATATTTAGATTTGTATTTGACTCAACAACTTGTCCAGCTCTTCTGTTCATTTGTGCACCAGTTTTAGAATTTTCTCTCAGGTAGTTAAGGAGTTTCAGCTGCTGGTGGAAAGAAACAAACCAAAAAGCCAGTGAACATGCCAAGGGGAGAGCAGGGCTAATATCCTGTAGCCTTTATACATCTACTGAGGCTCAGTGTAAAATGTAAGGCCTCTTGTTTTACTGCACACTGTTGTCATAGTCAGAGCAGGGGTCTTGTAATGTCAGCCAAGAGGACCCACACACAGTCACCAAAGCCCCAGGAAGAAAAGAATTAACAGCCTTCAAAAGTGGAAAAGTTTTAAAAAGAGATATTTAAAAGGTTTGACTTGCAGCCAAGTGTTAAACAGTAAATACAAGTTTTAAGTGTCTTAACGATTAAGATGAAGTATCATAATTCAGCAGCATGGAATGGGACCTCTGACTGGGAGAAGCTAAAGAAGAAAAATGAACCAGCACAAAAGGAACCCCCTCTAGGGAAGATCTCACACATTTGGGTCTGGAGTCTAGTTAGAGTAGGCCAAAACCTGATACTTTTATCTCCAACCTTTGACCCTGACATCTGGAAACTTAGTTTGAGTCAAACAGAAGGAAGTTTTCTTTTCTATTTCAAATACTTTATAGAAGAAAACTTCAAGTATCTACAGTCAAGTCTGTTAGTACAAACTACTTCTATTTGTGCACTTGTAGTGAACTCTAAAATATGGAACATTTGTGCAGGAAATGCATGCGTCAGAACTTTTGGGAAAAGAGAGTAACTTGGTGAGACTGGCACATTGTTCGATGCTTGTATGGGATCCAGATAACAGCCCAGATAAACATCTCCAAGGGGGTGCTGAAGAGTATAAAAGGTCCAGTTCCTTTGATGTTCTTAGATGTTCTCATTTAATAGCTATCAGCCCTGGTGCCAGAAATAACAACATGTTTAAACATTCTGTATCAAAACACAAATTAAATTCATTCAGTGTAACCTGTTTCCAAAGTTAATTTTCATCTTTAGCTGGAACACTAAGTGTGATGTAACTCATGTTCTTCCTGGCAGTTATTTTCATTATTATGTTTATTACTCATTTAACAGACTTTTTTTTTTTTTTNGGATTAATGAATTTAGACTGCGCATTATAACATCAAAAGCTTTGGTTTCAAATAAGCCCATCTGAGCTACAGGAGATTTTCTCCCCTTATATGAAGCTAAACAGCAACTTCAAAAACATATCTCAGTTATAGTATTATTTTCTAGTTGAGTGAAGTCATGGGTTTTATGTCAACCTGTTATATTTGCATATAATAAATGACTACTTATTTGTATTGTCCGAGTGACTCCTTTGACTCCTTTAACCCACAATCTGTTCAGAAGTCAGATGCTTTCCACAAATACCAGCTCTCTCCTCAGGAGGATTTCTCATCATGTGAAAGAGCAAAAATATTACTGAAGGGGCCTCTTTTTCAGGATTCAAATGATTGTTTGAGATCAGATGATAAGAAGAGGGGAAGACACATGCAAGCATTTTAACATCACGTTGTTCAGGCCAGTAAGAATAAAACAGGAAATAAAGAGCACAAAACACAACACTTGGTAAAAGTATTTCTTCCCTAATATGTTCCTTTTGATCACTAAGCCTTCTGTTTACAAGTGAAATTTTTTTTTCACCCACTGTTGATTAACAGCAAACTCTCATAGCATGTGCATACAGAGGTCTCAGAAATCAGCCTGACTTTATAATTGAAGGCAGAAACCTGCAGAATTTTCTGTGTAATAGTGCTCTATAGGATATCTGAAGTCCCTCATCAGTTATTTTACCAGAAATAATAGAATATTTCTTAACATGCTGGCTGAATTACTTTATTTTTGCTAATTAATACTAAGTTAGCCCATGCAAGATATTTTCCTGGTTATTTTCAGTGATTATAGAGAGCTTTGCAGCATTGCATTTAGAAGAGTGTAATGTTTGAGTTCAAGGTCCTGCCTCTGCATTTCCCCATATGGACAGAATACCTCTCACATCAGTGGAAGATACAGGCCTCAGCAAGGAAATGATTTCTAAAGCTTCACTTTTTATTGTGCTGAGAATTTTACTGTGTTTGAAGGGATTCAGGCAGGAAGCAGCAATACAGATGTGCAGTCAAAACGAAGGTACTGAGACTGATTGAAGTTCACTGATATATCTTGAAGTTACTGTGGATAAACACCATGAAATACCAAATTTTTAAGAAAAGATCAGCAAAATCCTCTTTTGAAGGCATGCATAATAGTTTCTGGTCTAGAAAAGACACCCTTGCAGAAACATAAGCAAGTGGAAAATTACTGTCATTTTGAACTACAAAACCAGAGGAGTTCTTGCTCCATATTGTTTTACACAAGACTGCATGAAACAAATTTGCAGTGGCTGAGACTTTCATCCTGCTCTCAAAATCACCTCCCACATTAGAACAACCAATAGCACTGGACAAAATGCCTCTCATGGTTTCCTTTTTGTCTCAACCTGCCTCCTAGGCTATCTCTTTTCATGTGCAGTTGTCCACTGGTCTCTTACAGCTCCATCTTCCATAAGGGTGGTCGAACAGAAGAAAGCACACAGCCACTAAAATGTGCACTTTGGCAACACAGCCAGACCACCCCAGGTAATATTTACATTACAGAAGAGTAAAAAAGCCTTCTCTTTAGGCACTTCACCCCAAGCAGCAGACTGCTTCTCCCCTCTCCTCATACCTTCTGCTCCTGAGAAAAGACCATCCTGTGGAGACTGACACCCACGTGGCTGGGTGTGCTCTACAACCAGCAGCCCATTTCCACAGCTCTGGCTCACAGGGCATTTGGTTTGTCATTTGTAGGTGGCCCTAGGAAGAAGGCCATGCTGTTCAGATTAAAGGCTCTGGTTTAATGAAACAGCACTCACACTTTCCTTGTTGAAACCCGGAGCTGTGGCAGATGATCACTTCCAGGTTTCCAGGTAGGGCTGCAGCTACTGATGCACCTATTCATAGTACCTAGAGCTCTTCCCAATCTTTACTATTAATTCTTTTCAAGTCTTATATTAGCATGCTCCAATCACACCATGCACTAGAAGATAAAGGGTCAGGTGGCCTTTTTGTCAGTGATCCATCCCTCAATTCTAACACAGAAGCAATGTGAGCTGTTCAGTTGGCAAAGTATTGACCTGTTTTATTTTACATGTAACTGTTGGAGGGACAAGAAAAAATTAATACAGAGATCAAGGCAACCAAGGAGAAAAATGCAGAAATAATGTGACAGTTATTATGATATTTGATAAACTAATTTTAATAAACTGGTATTTTAGTATACAGGAGAACTAGAAAATAATATATAGATGGGAGAGATTTAATTATCTTTTTTCTTCATAGTCCAAAACCAAATAAATAACAGGAGTGCCACATCAGATGGGTTTTTCAGTTTCCTAAGTTTTCTTATGTCTTAACTCTACAGTACAGCAAGGGACATATTCTCCTTTTGAAGCCCAGACCTAGCATTAACATTTATGGGAGTTATACACACATCAAAAGAAAAGCCTACTTTAAGCAATTTATAATCTGAATATTTTTTCTCTGACCAGTGTAATTGCAGGACTGATCTATAGGAAACTGCAGAAATTTCTCATGTTATTTCTGCTGCTGAGTACCTGTATGATGGGGGAAAGAGAGGAGCTGGAGAGCCAGAATAAGAGACAGAGATACAGGGGCAGAAAGAGGGTGAGAGGGGGGAGAAGGAAAGAGAGAGAAATAGACCCCTGAGATTTGAAAAGTATTTAGAACAGTTTCTATTCTTCTTGGTATGTTTTCCTTAGACTTTGTGGGACCCAAAGTATATTTGCATATATTTAGAACTGTATGTAGATATGTTTCCTTTTCTGACAAGACTTTTCATTTTTCCCCCCATTTAAGGAATGTGGCACAAGTTTACCATGTTTAAATCCTTTGTACCCAGTGCCATGAAGTACTTATATTCCTTTCCATTTTTCAGTGTCTTCTGATCCAACAAACTAATGTATGCTCCCATCACTGTTTTGTGATTAGACCCCCTTGATCTTTACATGCAAAAAAGGATTCCTTGGTCATTCTGTCCCATTCAAGAGGACTGATTAAAGGAGTCCCTTATTCTGATCCATTTTATGCCTTTCCAGTTTAATATCTTAGAGAAATAACCACTTCCTTTTCCTTGCTTCTTCCTTTGGATATTTTTAAAACATTTTGCCCACACATATTCTCTTTTATCTGAGGTGCAAATTTAAATTCAGCAAAAAAAAAAAATAAACTTAAGCTCTTCCTTTAGAGGAGTAAGGTGGTTCTGTGATTATTTAACAACTTTCACAATAAATTTGTGTTAAATTTGTGCTTGGCCATAGGGCCAAAAATCCCTGCTGAGAATCTTTTGAATCCCAACCTTGGATTAATAGGGTCAGTGAATCAGAGATGTTTCAAAAAAACCTTCTGGGATTCAGAAATAAACACTTTGCAGTGATACCATGTTTCCTTGGCAAACGCACTTGCTGCTATTCAAGTCAAGCCTTGCAAATCTGAGACCATGATCATAAGTGAGTTTTCAGTACTGCTAGGGACCTTGGTTGTCTTCCCTGTCTGTAAACCACACATCACCTGTGCACACTCAGACCACCAGCTGGTGGTGGTTTTTATGCATTTCAGTGCTAAACCATTCCATTTCTCCCTATATAGTTTAGTCCCTCAAGAGGGGCTTTAATTCATGAGCTGTAGAGTGAATTAACCCCACCAAAGCACTGGGATGTTGTGGCTGGGGTGATCTGGTTCTTGATTTACATCTGTCCAGGGTACCTCTACATTCTCCTGGAATCTGCAACATGGACCCTAATTTAGGCCACAGACTCAGGCAAGAGGTCTTTCCTATAACACATTTTATCTGTTACCACCTGTTTTTAGAAAAAATGGGACCTGGTGCATGGTCATTTGAACAGTTTGGTACTGGAGATGTTTTCTATACCTGCCTCTGGCTGTGAAATATTGTTTTTCCATCAAGCTGAAAACTACAGCTGGCCAGTGTATAGTAAACAAGGTGTTTCCTCAAAATATGACTGAGGCTCACATGAGGTTTGCTGCTCTCTGATAAAATAGTGACAAAATATTAACCAGGCTGTCAGACAGATATGCAGGGATATGTTTGCATTACAAAATCACTACATAAAAATATGAAGATTTCCTTGTCAAAAATTTGCAAAGTCAAGATAAGAAGTTAGTATATACAGGCCAATTAATAAAACAAAACTACAAAAGTAGTGGTTGGCATACTAGTGGCTATTTGGGTGCTAGTAATCAGATTCTATGAAATAAAAAAGAATTTTACATGTAAGTTAAAACATTTATTACAGGTGCTTAATCATGAAATCCGCTTAATCGGGACATTTCCCAGGGAACCAAATTAAGCCTAATGATACTTAATGGCAAGGACTGCTGCTTAATTGGGGTGGTAATTCCAGTTAATTGGGATTCCTGCAGGTGAGTAAATGGTACTCAAATAGAGATACTGTATCTGGCCTTCATGATGTTCCAATATTGGTGGTACTTTGTCTTCCCTCAAACAGCCTCTTCTGCCACTGGATCAGCAAAGCAAAATTACTTCTGTGCTCCCATTTTGGTCCTTTCAAACATTGCTTAAAGTTAAAATCACTCTCTCTGGGCTGGAAATACAAGAGGACTGCTTTGAAGTCTTGCAAATCTGTATTTGTGCATTTATTTGCATTTCACCAGGATTTTGGAAAGATCACACTCAATCTCTTTCCTGACCAAGAAGAAGCTTTTTAATAAATCTTCAGACATCGTGGAGATGCCACAAAGATATTTGAAAATTGTTGGTAACAATTTCCACTGCAGAACAACATGTTCTCCTTAGAAAGGTTTCTGCATTGTTTTATGAGAATAAATATTTTACTACAAAAAAAAAACAAACCCTAATATACATCCTTTTTTCAATACTAAGAAAGAAAAAGACCTACATTGCCCTGGCACACTTACTCCATGGCTCAAGGTTTTATTTTAGTCCTTCACACACACACACTGAGCCACACAATAAAATACTTAGTTTTATTTTACCCATTATTAAAATATGCTTAAATATTATTCAGGGTTTTACACTGCACCAGAGACCCTGAAAATGAAAACTGCTAATGGCATTCAGCTAATTAGAAAGATCTGTTTTCATCATTACTTCTTGAGGTGCTTGTGCTCTCTGGAGGATGCGGTACCCAGCACTCCGTGTGATGCACCATCCCTCGCAGAGCTGGGAGACAGGCAAGTTGCCAGTTCCTGGGAGAGAGATGTAGCTGCAGTGCCTGCAGCTACCTGGGGAGAGCCACTATTCTCTGTAGGTCTTTAAAAGCACAGCAGAGTGGCCTGACTCCAGAGCTACTGCCTCTCACAAATCCACATCAGACTCCGCAACTGCTAGGCTGTCTTGGGAATTCTGGGGAGAGAGGAAGTCTTGCTTGCTCTCGTCCCTGCAAAACTCAGGCTGCCTCTGAGCCCTTATTCCCCAGTGTGCAGGCTGAGCTGCCCAGCCCAGGGCTGCTGTCTAGAAGGAGAAGATCCCACCAGTCAGCTGAGAGAGGTGGTTGCAATACCCAGGTGGCTGTTAAACAGCATCCCCAGGTAAGTTCAGGTTTAATTGGAGCCAGGAGGTCCCCAGACAAGAGACTTTACTTTTCAGAGTGGCACATCCCCCTTTGTGAGCTTGTAGGGGGACTGCTGCAGCTCCAGCAGTACTGACATGCAAGAAGAACAAGCTGTTACCATGTGCTGGGACCCCCACTGCCCCCATTTCTTACAAAAATCAGGATTGCACCTCTGTCAGAAGCAGCATCTCCTGACTCCTGGCTCCTGCTGAGATCAAAACCATACCTGATTTTTCCCCCTCCACTTCAAGCAGTGGTTCATTTTCTCAAAACCTTTCGCAACAGAAGTGTTCTGAACAGAAAAGGAAACATTCTGAAAATACTTTGCGGGGCTGATTTTTCTATGAGCACAGTGTACCCAGCCCTGAGGACTGGGACATTCCACTGCTCCAGTGGGTGAGGGCCAGCAGCAGCTCCAGTTTGGACAGCTGGCAACTAGTACCTCTGCACATCCCTGAGCCTCTCTGGACCTCCCTAGTCCCAAGCCAACATACAATACCTGATTTGGATTCAGCTTTACAGTGGAGAGCTTCAGAATGAGAAATCTGACTCAGAGGGAAATACGATCCAATAAAAGCACCAAAGTCAGACTTTAGGTGTGCTGTGCTTTGTGTTCTCAGACATCTTTAAGCTGCAGATACTTTGCAGTTCTAACAACCAGCACTTGCAAAAGGAAAACAAGAATGATAACTTCAGAACTAAAATGATTTGATCTTTTTTGTGGAGCTGTTTAAATGCTGTAGTTAAAACACAATGAAATTCTCAGGTGCAGTACCACAAAAGATTCCACTTCAGTTTTTCTCCCTCACACCACTTTCATATCACTACAGATAAATTAAAATAAAGGACCATTAAATGATTTGGCCAAAATTAGGAAGAATGTCCACTGATCTACTGAAAAAATCTGTACCGTAACAATTACCCTAGTTCTTAATTTACACCTAGTCATGTACTACATCAAATGAACAAGAGCATAGTTACAAAACAGTGAATACACTCAGGGAAATCTAAGTGGAAGCCATTTTTCATGCTGATCTCATGCTTGAATTTACAGATTCTTCACAAAGCTTATCATAAAATATTCACAGAACTAGAAGAATACCAGTGTTAGTAAATTATTCACAGTCAAATGTTAACTTGAAGTAGCAGCTTTTTCTCTTCTTCAGAGCGTCCATGTAGAGAAAATGAATCACTGTGTAAAGCAAAGATCCATCTCACACATGGGACTACTTTTGATGCCCAATTTGACCAACAATATCGCCCTACATTTCCTCTGCACTGGCAGAAATCAGAGGTTTCCTGTCAAGTATCCCATCACAGGCAGAATAGCAGCAGTAGAGAACATCAATAAACAGCTAAAACGGTGGAAACAACTATTTTTATATTTGGAATTCCTGTTCAAAAATTTAAACTGTTTTCTACTGGTTCCTGTATGCTGCCAGTTCCAAGCCAAAGAAAGATAATCAGGATTGCTTATCCTCAAGAAATGCTACTTTAGCAACAAGAACTTGCACAGATTGTCAGAACCCACCAGGAATTAGCTGAGGGATTTTAATGGACTCTACAGCAATTTTCACTGTTTATAAGGAAGAAATGATATGAGTTTAAATAAGTAAAATGTAAATTATTAATCATCACCATCATGCAAAAAGTTAAAATGTCAGGAAAAAGAATTTGTAACAGAAGATTAATGAGGACACCAAAAGAAAAAGGAGAAAAAAGAAAATAAACAATTATTAGAAAAGTCAAGATTGTTAGTGTTAGAAATCAGTTATTGCAATGAAACGCAAGGGCTCAAAAATGATTGAGTCAGCAGGTGATCAAAAACGTAAATGAATATTAAAATAATGAAGGACAATAAGTCAAGGTGAACTAACTGAAAATCAAGCCAGAATGATTTTAAGGCATTAGTAATGAAGTAAAGGGGACAGCTCCTCAGCAGGTAGAAATCCACCAGAGCTATGCTGATTTAGACCAGCTAAAGTGGTGTCTGTGTGCTGTCAGTAAACAGAAAAACCTCACCTCTCACTCCTGGACCCAAACTGGAAGAAAGAAAAGGCAGCATTCACCCAGATGAATTTCTGCCAGGACTACAGCATGCTAAAACTTTTCAGACAAATAATTTATTCACTCAGAAAAGCAGTCAGAGGTCTGCCATACCTATCTGCCAACTTGGACCTAATTCACCAGGCAGCACTGGTCAAAAAAATTAAATCCAGAACACATGCAATTCTGAAACATTTTATTTCAATGTTTCTGAAAGCATTATTTTCATACAAAGTATTTTAAACTGACAGAAATTAATATCAGAAAGATGTTAAAAATCCATTTCAGGTTGGAAAAATGTTTCACTTGACCTAAAATAATTTGGGGTAGTTCATTTTGCTGAGAAAATTGAAAATCCATTCTTTTCACAGCTCTGTAGCTTGGACCATTTATGGAGACTCATATTTACTCTAATCTCAGAAGCATCTAAAATACAATCAAAACCTATATATTTCCAGTGTGTACAAATGATTACCCTTTAAACAATGCAATATGCATAAATGGAAAACCCTCCTCCAAATTCAACTGACAACAAAGAAATTTGTATTTTAGGAACACAAGTTCTTAAACGGATGAAAGCTTTTGTGATGTGACCCATAAATAAACTTTGCCTAAGTTACCTCTATATATGGAGATACTTAGCAATGTAGACAAAATTATTACTGAAAAGTACTTTGCAAAATATAAAGCACAAAATTGACACGATATTACTTACTAACTTATTCGAATTTTTGAATTATTACTCACATCATACCGTACAGTAATTCAGTTAAAGAATGTCTTGCTAATTTGCAAGTCTACCAAAATGGCAGACTTAATTCCATTTAAGGGGCTCAAACAAGAAGGAAATTAAAGCTGGCCATAGCTTTCCATAGATGCTTACCTAAAGACTTTGACAAGCTTCTCCCAAACCCAGTAATGAAGGCATTACCTAATACAGGGCAAGCATAAAATCCTAAACTGTTGTTCCCTTTGAGTCCCAAGTACAAGGCTGAGCAAGAGGCATCTGGCTACAAAAAGGGGTTTTAGACAGTAAAGAAATGGTGTGAGAATAAAAATAGGGACACTAGCTATGCTGAGAGGAAGAGGGCCAGCAGCACACAGTGAGACAAGTGTATCTTCTGTGTTCTACACGGTATTTCTTTCTCTTCTCAAGCCCCCTGGCGAGCACTGTGAGCAATTCCACTGACACCCAGATCTGTAGATCCACATGAAACCTGATGTGGCTCACTAAAGAACTTGCCTCAGTCCCTGATAGCAAGAATCAAGCTCTTCTGTCACTAACATAACCTGAGTCCTCAGCTACCACCTGACACATTGACAATCAAGTTTGCCAGCTCCTTGGTAAAGTGTGCCAGGTTGTTTTAACAGACACTGCAATATCTCAGCTCTGACTTTGCCTTGACTCTGTCAGCCCCAGGGAAAAATGACCCAACAGAGAGGCTAAAGAAGGGAATCAGCAAACCCAGGCTCTCTTCTCACTACTAACTACTTTACTATGTGTTCCTGTACTTTCAAGACTGACATGTTTTGTTTTTCAAAAGAAAATTAATTAAATGCTTATAAAGAATTCTGGGATTCTCTGGGAGAAATTGTTACTGACATTCAATATTATTAGAAATAGCATGTAGAATAAGCTAAAGCAATCTATCTCAATTTAAGTCAATATACACATTTTTGTATCATCTCCCCAGCATAATCTCTCTGCTAACTGCTGGTAAATGACTGCTTTCTACGACTGGTTTAAAAAATTGTTCACACAATCAGAACTGCATCATATGCATTTTAAACAAGGCTAGAGCCAGAAGCAAACTCTAATTCCACCCTCCCCTGCCTCACCCAGTGAAGTCCACAGTAATGTACATTTTCAATTACTCTCCATTCAAAATTCAACAATTCAACAAACTGTCATATTAGAAACAATTGTAGCTCGTTGGCAAAACCTAACACTATTATTACACAGAAACTGTCAGCACAAAACCAGTGTCATTTCTCATTGAAAGAAATGGTCTTGCAGAGCTCCATCCAGCAGCAATGGATGGTACAATTTAGGCTGTATGGGTTCTAAGCAGAGTAGGGTCATTTAAATATCATTTTCAAGCAATCGCTATCTCTGCCTCAAAAAATATAGTAGTATCCCATATCTAATTATTATTCTGAAACATTCTGCACACTGTCTCTTGGAACAACATGAAAACTAACTTCTATTTCTAGTCAAACATTGAATAGTTTAATGTTATGATAAATCAGACTGAACCGGAATTAATAACTACCAGGTGCAGAATATTATTATACTAATTCATAAAGCACAATTCACATTTTCCAATATGATGAATTATCTTGCTAATGAGGGCTGCAATATAATAGAGCAGCTAATAGACAGACTCTTTAAAGTCATGTAATATAAGTTACTTCACACTCAGTTACTTAGTTTAATCAGGTAAAGTATTATTATATTACATTTCCAAGTTCCTTGGGGAGATGGTGTCTCTTTTGATGGAAAGCAAGGTTACTTTGGAATAACAGATCATCAACTGAGGACATCACCTAAATTATCTCATGATTTCTACAAGTTTGGTAACACAACAAGCAATTACAAACAGCCAGCTGATTGGTGGTAACTTGTGGAATCACTGCCTGCACAGTTTCTGCATCTAACTCCACAGTAAACAGAACATAATTCGAGATTATTTTTAAAAAAGAAGGGTAAGTTGTCTCTGTAACCACATGGTTATGGCTGATGCCCCAGTTCCTTTTTACCTGGCTGTATTGAGTATTCATTGTACTCAAAATGGGAACAAGACAGGGAGAAGTTTGGCCAGAATATCATAAAGATGCATTCCCTGTCTTAAGCTTTGGGAGAGGCAAAATCACCATGCTGGGAATGGGACAAAATGCCACAAGATTTAGCAGAGTATCATATATGATCCAAATAAAAGTTCTGCTTCAGGACTGTGGGCAAAGTTTGCAACAGGATATGATGGAACTATTCAATATGTGACTGACATCAAGTGATGTTACAAATTTGCGCATGGAAGGACTACTAGAATTAATGAAACCAAACTGGGTAATAGCCAGAGTGCACTCTTGTACACATCACAGCACTGTTCTGTTCCTAAATCTGAGATACTTGATTGTATTTTTCATTTTCCTTGAACCCCAAGCTGCAAGCTACACTGCTGTCCACTGAAAGACACTTACAGAAATGCTTCCAACAAAGCCTAACAAATGAAAACCACAATACTCTGCACAGCTCTTTTCTGCTAATGCAGTCCCAGTCACATCTGGTGCTCCTTTTATCTTAAAACAAAGATAAATTCATATGTGGGAACAAAGAGATATCCATGTCATTTGGTGTTATTTTACAAAAGAGGAAAAAAAAAAGAAAAAACAACAAAACCTTTCTGGTTTTCCCATGTCAGCAATCAGAGCTTTAAATCCATGAAAGGAGATTTGCATTCATTATTTAACCACAAGGCAAGACAATATTTTTAAAAAGCATCCAAGATTGACTAAACTTCCCCTTGGGTCTCCTTTCAGACATATCTTCTGCAACCCCTCACACTACAAACATCCCCCAAGAAAAATGCATCTGCCACGTTTTAAGATCTCTGCAATGCACCTTATTAGCATATTATTTTCCTAACCCACCCCCAATCAATAATACTTACCTTTCTCTTACAGCATTTGATAGTTCTTAATCCATCCTACAGTATCTCACTCAGCCTGCAGCCCTGGATGTGTCCTGATTTTAGAGCTTGTCATCCCTGAACATACCTCAGATAATTGTTTGATTCTCTTCCTAAATCCACCAGCAATTCTGGATGCTTGCATTACAAAAAAAAAAAAAAAAA
>VXAC01002376.1:56734-69018 GCA_013399225.1 Rhipidura dahli
AAACAAAAAAAAAAAAAAAAAAAAAAAAACCTGTTGTTTTAGTAACTACAATTATTCAACAGTCTTGATAGACAAAAAATAAACAGGTCATTAACAGGGCAATATGAGGGCCGGTCACAAATTGATCACAAAACTGTTTATGTGGGAAATTGAGTTTTCAACAAAGCTAAATGGTCCTCTTAGGTTAAGTATTTATTTACCAGAAAAAAAAAAAAAAAAAGAATTGAATGGGAGAAGAAAAATTGATATTTTTTTCCCTGAAACAAAGGCAGGGGGTGGGGTGAGGGTTGATTGCTCTTTCTTTGACATTCACAAAAGTGAGTTTCCTATGGGCAAACTGGTCTTGGGTACACTTCTGAAGGAAGAGGGAATTGTTTGCTCAGTGACCTGCCCCTATCTCCCCCTGCTTGACCAGAACTGCTGAGATGAGTCTTCAGTCTCAAAGCAGACCATGTAAGAGCGCAGTCAAGAATAAAGATAGGTTGCCTGAACAAAAAAAACAAAACAAAAAAAAAAAAGACAGGTCTACATACCTCCCAAGATGTAATAAATGTAGTAAACATGCAAGTACAGACAGTTGAGGTATGAGGAGAGAGACTTGCTGGGTTTCAGATTTTACTTGTTGGTTCTGTTCTCTCACTCACTGTTCAAGTTCTGAGCAATTAGCCTCCTGCTAAACTCAGTGTCCATGAAAATCTGGATATTTTCTATTCTATGTACAATGTGCTACAAATTCTTACACTTATAAAATATTCAAATTTTAAACAGCTGGATGAGGTGATCATTGTAGGTCCCTTCCAACTAAAATATTCTATTCTATACAACTCCTTGAAATAGCAGAACTCTTTTCTGTTTTTATTATATTGTGTGCTAAATTGAAGCTTGAAGTTTTTATGATACTGGAAAATTATATGAGAATCTTTAAAAAATATTAAAGTGACAAAAAAGCTAAAAATCACCATTTCTTTCCTAAAACTTTTACCACAGGTTTTACAAATATGATTTGACAATATTTTATTACACTTCTTAATTAGTTTTTAAAAATTATTGGAACTGTAGCTCTGAGTGAGTTTCCTTCTGTTGTAACACTGAAGAGAACTTACAGGTAAATGACAGAATACCAGCATATGCTTTAAAACAGAAGACCATTTAAATATTTTAAGTACTGCTTTTATCCTCTTAGTTTTGAAAATGATAAAGGTCAACCAAAAAGTAAACTGTCAGCAAAGCAATGCTTTTGCAATGATTCCCAGGCAGCACACACTGTCTTCCTTTCACCATACAGAAAGCATTTTAAGACTCCTACAGCTACTCTCATCCTGAAGATAGAGCCCAGAGTATGCATTTGAATCTTCACACATGCTGGCATTTGGGGAACTTTTCTGCTCAAAACCACGTGAGAAGCAATTGTTTGAGCCTCTTCCACCTTCTTCAGAACAGCTTTTTCAACTGTTGAACATTTTCTACTAACTCATTGAAATTTGGTTGGAATAAAATATGCCATGGACTAAAAATAAGGACAAGAGTCAGGAAACCTTCTGAAAGAGAAGAAATGTTCCAATATCTTTGCAACTGAACACTAAATATTTTATATTTAATAAATGAAAGAAAACTGTTATTGAAAACATGGACGAAATTGTTAGATAATTAAATACTGTGAATTCTTATGTATGATAAATCCAGGCTGAATGGCTGCCATGATTTCTTTTCTATATAAAGCAGAAAAATCAGTAAAACATTATTAGTCCTGAAACACAAAATCATGCAACTGGCTTACAGTGTCTTGAAAAAAACCCACACCATTATAAAACATGGTGGGAGAGAAAAGACCCTGTAAAATGTGGTGGAGGTACCAGGCAGATTGCAGGTTCATTCATGAAGAAACTTGAACCTACAGAGAAGTAGGAAGACTTCTGATAGGAATTACAGCTCTAGGAATTTAATGCAAGTTTTGTTCTTATGACATTGGACAGGATTTCACTGCTACCTCAAAATATAATTTTTCAACAGGAAATTAAAACAAAACTAATTTGAAAAAGAAATGCTGTGCTAAATGAAGTCTAATTTCTCTCCTACATGCTTTACTTCAATACTCTGTACTTAGCATGTGAGTAATAATTTGCTGAATTTTGTCCAAGCTGGTTACTTGCCTGAACTAAGTCAGATAAAGTAGACGTGGGAAGCTCAAACTCAAGAACAGCTATTTTTTTTCATTTTCCTTCCTTAATTTCAGACATCACACCTTGTTCAGTTTACACCCCTGGCAGTCTGCTAAATCATTCTTCTTCAGAACAAAAATAGCATAACAGTATAAATTCCACTTTACACAGAAGTGAGAACAGAAAGTATTCAGTTTAGCAGGCACTTCAAGTGAAATATTTCCCCTCCTACCAGGCATTACCTCTCTGTTCCAGATGTATTTTTCTATCTTACTGTATACTCCTCCAGTAAAATCTTATTGCTCTGTTCAGAAAACAAAAAATGAAATTAGCAACTGGCCTACAGTGAGTCACAGCTGGTAGTGACTGTAGGCAGCTCTAAAAATGACACCATTACTTGTCCATGCAAGAGATAGAAGAAGAGGAAATGGCCTCAGACCAGGGAAAGTTTAGATTGGATACGAGGAAAAAATTCTTCACAAAAAGATGAAGCTTTGTTCAAGCATTGGAGCAAGGTGCCCAGGGAAGCTGTTGAGCCACCATTCCTGGAGGAATGTACAAGATGTGTACACATGGCATTTAGAGTCATGGTGTAGAAATGGATTTGATAGTGTTGGGTCAGCTGTTGCACTTGGCAATGTTAAGAGTCCTTTCCAACCCAAATGATTCTGATTCTATGAAAAATCAATCGTTTTATGCTTTGCATCTCCAGCTAATTGTATAAGCTTTCCTAAGTTAGTCCTGACCTCAAGTAGAATTTTTGCATTGTAATGCATGTTGTACCTTGCTGCTATATCAAAACTCTGTATTGTCATCTTTAAGTGAATGTTAACCAGCAAAGACACGTGATTATTTAGGGGCAAAGGTGGCACTGTTCAGAGGGTGTCTGCTCCTGAGTGTAACTGTGTTGCAATGTTGCTTCACCAAAATAAGTTAATAAGAATTAACTTTTTTTTTCCTGTTCTAACAACTACTAAAAATATATTGGAGAGGTTTCTCATGGAAAATTACAGCAAAAATATCAGGATCTGTCTCCTCTAATAGATTACTCTTCTATGCTAGAATTTGACCATAAGGGTTTCAGTTAAAGCTACTCTTTTTCACTTGTAACACACCAAGAGCACTAAATAATCCTCTTGCCATAAAGAGTGAAAGAGTTCAGGGACTTCAGAGGGGCTGCTCAAACAGGATGTGACACCAGCACCCTGTGGGGATCCATCACCCTGTGGAGAATTAGCCAGGACTGTGCATGCTGCCTGTTGAGCTGTAAGGGACCCTTCAGGCTCATTCCTACTACAAATTCCTGAGGCTGACACAACTCCAGAAGACAGCATGACACAGCTGTAGCCCGGGAACAATGTTTAAACTGTCCAGGAGGCAGATGTTGGCCACGTGCTTGCCTCTCTGAGCCAATGGATCAGTCACAGCTACGTAGAACGAAGTTTTACATTGAGAATTCTCTGTGAGACAGTCAAGTCAACCACCTGAAAGTCCACAGTTTGACCAAGGTAGGACAGGAATTTGAGGTGTCCAGGCAAGCATCCTGAATGAGGTGTTTCATAACGTGCAGTTTCACTCTCAGTCTGAGCAAGCATCAACAAAATTGGTATTGAAAAAACTACTTCCATAAATGAGACTTTTCTGGAAAAAAAATTAAGCATTTTCCAGTTAATTCCACTGTGGCCTAGTCTTACTTTATCTCTGGCAGATATCCTTGAGAAATGGCATACAAAACAGAAAAATGTTGATTTGTCATGTTCTACCTCAGTCTGATTTAGCATAACACTGCAGTATTTTCCTGTGTCTTTTATATTCCCAATCACTTGATTACGGAGTTGCATCATTGCTGAACCCTGGGCCATAAAAAATAAAGGAACACAATGACAGTCAGCCAAAACAACACAAACAGCTGCTTGTCTAGACATATTAGTAGTGTCCTGAAACCTTGGCAGCCTGGTGGTATAATCTAAAAAAAATTTTGTGCCACTATTCTTGAAGCATCTTATTGTGATTATGTAAATCTACTCATTTATTTTCACTGGAAAACGTAAAAATGCAGGCAAAGGAAATCATGAATCATTTCACCCCTGGTTCCTAACTAACAGTATGATTCAAAGGGAGGTATCTGCAAGCTTTCTTCTCTAATGAAGGTCTCCTGTGATCTGCATATTCTATAACACGAAGGGACAAATTAATAACAGTGTTACAATATAATTGTTTTCTTTCTGTTATGTGTGCTTATTTTGCTGTGGCAATTATTTGTTTATAAGCCATTAAGTTATTTGCAAAACCTTTTTGATGTTCCACCTCTGATTTAATTAGTAGAAGACAGTCCCTTTGCAATTAACAATAAAGGTTAACTTTTTATAAAATTCCCAGTAGAATTTAACATTTCATTTCTTAGTTTTTTTTACATCCACTTCAATTATAAATAGATGGCTTTGTTCAATTAAAACATGCATATAAACTCCACAAAATATCACCACCAATAACAGAAGGTATCAATAGTTCCCACATAATCACTCTGCATTCTGAGTTCCTGCTTTCTCAAATTCTGAAAAAATTAAAAAACCAGGAAAGCAGTTAATGGGCTCTGGCTTGTCCTGGCCATAAAGATATTTAACATCTATAGTTAAAACAAGTTCTTGAGGTACAGGCCAGAACTTCGGGTACTTCACTTCCCTTCAACTTGTTTTTGTGGCTTTTCAAAGTTTCATGGAGTGGTCAGTGATCCAACCTGCAATTTTCTGGGCTTCAGCTGCATTGCACGTTTGAAACACTGAGCACCTTGGAAAAAAAAGGGCAACCTTTAAAGACACCAAATGTCTGAAGTTTCAAGAGCATTTAATGGTTAGAGATATTTCTGTTTTCTTGGCTGTTCAGAAGGCACTGAGAGGTAGGCAAGATGAAGAGGGAGATCATAATTTGACCCTCTGTTTCTGTCACTTTAATATTTGGTATTTCTGTGGCCTAAAAAGACTAGGGAAATCATTTAAGAACTAATGAAGAGCTATTTACCTCCTAAATCTTCTTCCCTTGAGTAATGAAATAATTACCCTCCCATAATCATGGAAATATTCAACTTGAATCTTAAATTGAGCTGTTGTGAAAAGTGGTAGTGATGTTACATAGGTGATCACCATGGAAACGTTTGGAAACTGCACTGTCGTCAGCCAAGAATATCGTTCTGCTTTTCCCATAACAGTGTAAGAGACTGGAAATGAACTCTTCCAATATCCCATATTGATAAGGGAAAGTGAACATTTTTCTGTCTTACCTGCTAGGACAAAGGCTTAAAAACAAACACACAAACCCCCCAAAACCACAAACAAACAAAAACCACCAGCCAACCCCCTCAAAAATCCACCCACCAGCACACTGTCCATGAACTGAATTACTTTGCAACATGATATTACTGTTTGCTAGTCCTGTTTTGTTTGCTCTCTGTACATTAAGTCAAGACAGATCCCAAAGGAACAACGTGGTAGGACTACAAGGAGAAATCAAAAGATTTTATTTGCATAACTTTGATAATTAGGCATCCTACAAACTATTAGAGCAGTTACTCACATTTTAAACTGTGGCTCTTTTACAAATGAGCCCTCTCCTCCTGAATCTTTGATTTCTTACACAATGTGATTTCCTACACTGGAAATAGCAGTCACTGCATCTGAAGACTCTTCACACCAGGCTACCCAGTCCACATACCCCAAGAATAAATCCTGCTCCTTGCTCAAGGGGCAGCCCAAGGGAAGATCAATACTAAGAACATTGCTTTTATCAGCGGTCTAAGAGATACAATGAAGGACCATGCTTTGAATATTCACCCCTTACAAGAATGGTCTGAGGTTAAAACCTTTCGGTTTATGTAAAATACTCAGGAAAGAAGAGATGGGCAATTTTTGCTTCATTTTTGCAAACCAAGAGATGAACTAATGCACTCTACATATAAGTGCTGGAGGCTCTGTATCAATATTGAAGGAACTACACATCTCCCAACTCAAAGATATCATGACTTTCACTTTGATACTTGCTCTTCTGCCTTAATGCTGTGTGTTATGAAAGCACAACCATTCAAAGGGGAGATTAAGTATCTGGGATACTAATTTTCCATTATGCAGGATAGAGAAATTGAAGTGTCAATGATGCTAGAGTACACACTGCTGTGGAGATGGTAGATAAGATGCCCAAGCTGCATTGGCAGTTAAGTTTTTAGCTAAGAATGTTTCTATGGTTTTTTTGCTAAAATGCACAGTTAATTAAAAATCCAAATCATAAACAAGAAGATTTTCAGAAAGAACTTACATTTCTAGCAAATTACAAGGATGCAGAGGATTACATTCTTCTGTAAAGGATGTTCTCTCTATGAGAGAATTAATATACCTGAGAAACATTCACATTCCTTCTTCAGGCAGTATAAGGAAAGCTTCCTTCCAGGCTGCTGCAATAAAACAGCAAGCAGCAGGTGAGGTGAGAACAGTAATAAAGGCAACATATCCAGGCTCCAGAAAGATTCTCAGTTTTACTGGAAGTCACAAGTGATCTATGGAGTTCATAGTGGATTTCTAAAGGTCTAACCTTTATCTAATGGTTACTGAATTAAACTACTCTCTGATAATGACAGGATTCATCTCTCCTTACTTCATCTACTTAAAACCTAGGCATGTAGTGTAAAATGGCTTTCTTGTAGGCAGTGAAAAATGAAGAGTGGATGTACAAAGGGTAAGATACCATATTTTAAAATTCTCTCAGCATTCAGAGGGCAGTTTTCACAGTCTCCTCCTTCTTTTCCACAGAACACAGGAGATTTATATCCTAAACTTGGCATCACATCTAAATTCTGAATTACCTAAACAGTTGTTACTGCATGTTAAGCTCAGTCTTAACCAAAGAGAGCCTGTTCACACCTGCTCACCAACAATATCAAGCCTGGGATAGGACAAACTGAACTGCTGCAATAGGCAGCCAAAATTCTGCCCCAGTGAAACAGGCACAGGGACCACAAAGGCTTGTTCTATCTGCTTAGCTCAGAAGGAGAAGATGCAGATACTGCAGAAGGAAGTAGAGCTCAAGATCACTTTGACAGATGTAAAGAGGTGCTGAGGCTGAAACAGCATGTGGTATCAAGTAAAAAAAAACAAAAAAACCACCTACTTTAGCCAAGTACAGATAAGGACAACTCACAGACTTTTAGACTGCTCCAAAGGCATAGATCAGTGCAGTGTTAGACTTTGAGCAGCACTTCTTTCTTCTGCGGGCAGCAGGGGCATCTGACTAATACAAGAACGCCTACAGTTCACTCTTGGGTACTTCAGAAGCTGTAAGAGGCCTCTTTATTCCTGGAGAGCCTGGGATAACCATTTTAACAGATGACACACTCATCGTAGACTATGGTCGTGTGAAAGAAGCAGCAGATGTCTTCCCTGGAAGAAGTTCTGAGTCAAATGTCCCTTTCACTGACTCCACTATCCATGCCATTTTAAATGTGCTTGCCAGTCTGTGGTCAGCCATTCTCAGAAGCTTTCCCACTTCCCTAAACACAGTACTTTCAAGTCCCACTCCTGTTTGTCTTCTCCCTGTCACCAGGATCAAAAGGATTATCCTCTCATGACCCCTTTCCAGAGCTGTGTGTAACAATCCTGATTCTGGTCAGGAGACCAGCACCCCAAATAGTTTGACCCCCTCAGAGCCTGTCAGTAAAACTGTGGAGACAAGAAAAAGATCTTTCAAAAGAGTTTCAGCTCTTTGCCAAAGAATACATAACTTGAGATAATGGATCCAAAGCACAAAAGAGTGTTATCTAAATACTCTAAATACTAAATTACCTCAGCATACCCACTTTATTCCAAGTGAAGAAGGATCCAACTCATTCCTGCTTTCCCTGGAAGACAGAGCTGTCTTGCTGCTTATAGTGCCCTCCCTTTGCTTGCGCTTGACTGTTCAACTTGCTCACAAAGCGTTATTCCCTCTAATGTACAGTTAGGATTGAGGAAAATAAGCCTAGTTCAGGTCAAGATATTTTATTTTTAGGTCAGGTAGATGTATGCCACAAGTATTCACCAATTGATATCTTCCCCACTATGTATTCCAGAAGCATTAGTGCTTCTAGGATGGATATTTACCTCCGGCTTTTTCTCAGTCCCTTTGTTTCTCTCAGAATCTCTTTGATTAACTGAGTTGGATAGTAGATAAATTTTCAATTATTTGAAAATATTTACCAAAAGTAGGGTTTATTGCTCTCTTGCACTCCTTAGAGCCTTGTTAGAGTTTAGGGCATATTTAATAAATAATTTATAAATTGAACATTTTATAGGCTACAGTTCTCACACAAGTAGACAAACATCGTACACCCATCATTCAAAGGTACACTCCAATGGAGAACAGATTTCTGCTCATCTGTGGAGCAGTAAACTCATCACACATATTCTCTTTGCTTGACTTGGTCACTGAGTTGTATAAGAAAGAAAATGCCATGCCATGAAACCATTTGCCCTGACTATTCTGACAGAAGCTCACAAGAGCCCCTAGGGATCTAAAAGGAAAAGAAAAGGTGGTCACCTCAGGACGCAAGTAGAACTGCAAAGTCTCTGGCCCTACAAGTAGCAGAATATGGCCTTAGACTGCACACATAAATTATTCAGGTCTCATACTTGGGGGTAATATGCACAACAGGAGTGGGAACCCTGTACCTGGAGAGTAAGAGAAGAAAGAAACATTTGTTCATCAGCACAGTGCCCCAGAAAATACTCCCATCATTCACACTTTCAAGAAGCAGTGCTCAGAGTAAGAGTTCAGCAGGCAAAAAAAGGGAACTACTTGCAGCTCCCTCATGCCCAGGTTTGCATGTGGTGGTTCAGATTAGAATTTGTCACTCATTTTACATTCACACAGGAAATAAAGCAGAATCAAACAGCTGAAAAAGACAAGAAAATTTTATTTGCCCTATGTCCTACCTTGAGATAAGTGTGCTTAAAGCACCTAGATTAGCTACTCAGTTTTTGCTAAAGATCCTTAAAAATGGGTATTCCATAGACTCCTGTGATACCTTATTATGGTGATTTTCACGGAACAGTAACATCCTCCACCACTAGGAAGCTTTTAAAATATCTAACCAGCACCATGTTAGGCCTGCCCTGCTTAGTTTTTAGCAACATGGAGAACAAATAATTACTTTTCTTTTTCTAGCAGCTATTCCTTTGTGCACTGCCTATTATGCTTGCACACACGCACTTTAGCATTATTTATTTTTTCATTATATTTCTTCCAGGTCCCAATCTCTAAAAACTCTCACTGTTCCCCTTTGGACCGCCTGTTTGATCTACAATTTATTTGGAGTGTATCCCAATCCATCATTTGAACTCTTTGCAAGAGCTCACAAGTTTTTATATCCTTCTGACCTCTGGTCCACCAGGACCAGTACATCATTTTCTACAAAACTCTTATTTCACCTGTGCTCCCCTATGCAACTTATGCATATCTGTAAACCTAGTGTGTCACTTCCTTTCAGTTTGGTAGCACCTGCAAATGCAATAGACTACTCTCAGGCCCACTGGTTAGGTCATTACTGAAAGCAAGAACAATACCTGATCCAGAATAAAAACCTTTGGGTGTTCACCAAACGGATTTTTGTAGTGAACAACTGTTAAATACTTGCTCTGTACATGTCTATATGTTTTGTTGTCTTTCCAGCAACTGGATGTTCTATAAATTTTTCAGTTTTCCCACTCATTCTACCTAATCACTAAATATACATTTTCTAGCATCCAGGTAACTAGTCTGCCCTTCAGAATAACTGTTAGGGGCTCTGAGAGTTCACCAAGCAGCCCATTAAGCACGAGGACAAAGTTCACCTGCCCAGCTGACATGAAAACATCTAAATTTTATACCTGCTATCAAACCTGTTCTTTCCTTTTTCTCTCCTGTTGGTGCTGGTGTTAGGCCACCTTATTGCAGCTGACCTTTATCCTGAAATCCAGCAGAAAAGTCATGACACTTGAGCCCTTCCACTGTCCTTCCTCAGCCAGCCTTCCCTCTCTCACTAACAGCTCCTCTGATTTATACACTTGCAGTTTGCCTTAGTGAGCTGACCTAGTTTCCACTCCGTGCAATCTCCCTTCTTATGTTTGAAGTATGGGAAGTGCTCTTGATTTAGCCAGCTTGGGCTCCTACTGTAATTCCTATCCTTCCCCCTCGATGGGATAATGTGCACTGTACCCTTAGCAGGCAGGTCCCTTCTTACTCTCTCACTTAGACCAGACTCCTAACAATCCTCCCTCTGCTGTGCATACAGTAGGTGGATTTAGACTAATTTTATTCCAAATAAGGACATCAAGGATCACAAAAATCAGATCTGTGCCACTATTTTTCATTTCAAACACTTACTGTACTGTTAGATTAACAGATTTTTCACTTCACCCAGAAGTGGCTGAATTTATCTATCACATCTTCTAAACAGCAGATTTTCTTCCAAAATTTTTAAACTGATCGAAATGGAATTCATTAATAATTCAAATAATCACTCCTAATGACCTCCAGTAAAAACATGCAGATACTTACAGGTGAAAGTTGTGTATCTTATTTTTCCTGAGGTGCTCGTCTAATGATCCCAGTCTTGCTTTTCTTGGGTTTTTTTTTTTTGTTTTCAACTCATTCAAACTTTTTCCTTGACACTATTCTGGTCAATATTGTAGGCTTTGACAACTGTTGGTTTCATACTCTGTTCCCAAGGCTTCTATGCATCTGTAGCATTTTTTGGCATTGGTACACAAATACCAAAGAGCAAGAAAGGTGACATGCTACAAAACTATGTATAAGTCAAACTTTTAGACCTGATCCACTGAGTTCTGGGGTTTGAGGCTTATTATTGCTTTTGACAACTTTATTCAACTGCTTTTGATGAAGTTACTAAAGTTTGGATTCCCTTCACTTTGAAGTGATCCCAAGCTGCTAGCTTGAAGAAAAAACAATTTTTTTGACCAATCATGAAATTGTGAGATTTTTCAGCTCATAATACAATTTCAGAAAAAAAGAGTCCCAAACCATTAAGTAACAGTGACTTTATGCAAAAGAGGGATCAAGATATTATTATAATCTATAAAGATTATAGTGAAAAAATAAGAAGAGAATTAAACCATCTCAACTTTCCCAAACAATCTAAGTAATTTAAGAAGATCTGTGTCATTGGCCCATGCTCTTGTTCTCTAATCACCCTTGAAAATTTCCACTCTGCAATTAGTGCTCTCTGTCTCTAACACTACTGAAATAAAAGCATAGCTTGCCTGAAATTGGGCTGCTGTTTATAATGCAAATTAGCAAGCATTTTCCCCCCATAAAAAATACTTAATTTACAATGTTTAGCAAGTTTACATTCTGGACCAGACAAGATAAATCATTCACACAAAATTATACAGAAATCCAGTCAACACATCTTTAGTAAATATGCTTTGAAGTGTTGGAAATAAAAAAAGCTGCCAATTTTTAATTTTTTTCCCCTTTCAAACTCTCAAGAGAATGATACCTGTATATACCAAGTTTTCCCAAAATACCATTTTCAAAGAGTGCACAGGGTAAAAATAATGTAGAATACCTTGATCAAAAGTGATTGTTCAAAATGAGCTTTATGCTAACAAAAATATTCAGTACTTCAACTCTTCAGGGTTTAAGCCCCGAAATTATTTCACCCAATGAAATTCTAACATCAAGACAGAGCTAGACAAGAGAAAAAGCTATAGCTATGAATGACATTTCTTTCAATATAGGGATTGAAAAATGTGGATTATCTTCATAAACCAAGGTATTGCCTGGTCCATAATAGATGACCTAATAACAATGCAAATATCAGTATTTATCCTAAAACTATAATTATAAAAACCCTGTTATTCTAATTATCTGCGGTCATATTCAACTTCACACCATCTTCAAATGCATCTAATGTCCTCAGCATGCTGTGCCATTTTGCAAATAGGTGGTACATGGGTTTGATAGGCCAATTTGTCCCAAATCTCACATTCTGTCCTGAAAGAGCAGCAGACATAACTGCACCTACTCAGACAGCACCCAGGAATCAACTGTGTCTCAAAGTAACAGCTTATATACCATTTTTTCATTCTTCTGAAGATATAAGGG
>VXAC01002376.1:69028-83365 GCA_013399225.1 Rhipidura dahli
TGTCGGGTGGTCGGTCGCGTGGAGCGGGGGGGGAAGTGAAAATCTGACTCTAACATCAAGACAGTCTGGTGAGCAGAGAGAATGGCACCATCTCTACCCTGGTCATCCTTTGTTCCCAAGGAGAAAAACAGCAGTCAGTCTCATATGTTCTCCTTATAATTTACCTGAAAATTCAAGAAGGGCAGGATAAAAAAAAAAAAAAGAGGGAGCTCATTTACTGCTGAGGCAGATGAAGGTGCATATTAAATTGCACAGTATGTAGTCAAATACACTGAACAGCAACATACAAGCAGCTCCTAAAATTTCAAGTTATGTACCTGCTAAATCTAATGTGATGATAATTTGCTTCATGTTAAAGATATAAACTATCAAAGGCAATTAATAACCCGAGACACCAACTATTATCTGTAATGCAATTTGTCCATATCATTATCTAAAAATCTGCATTCCTTGCTAACAGCACAGGCAATGTGACTTTTCCCAAATTTCCTGCTGTGACCAGGACAAGAGGCTTGGAGCTGTTCCTGCTCACTCTTCTGACCAGGACTAGTCCAAGGGCTCAGCAATGTCCCCGTGGGAAATGGCACTAAGGGTGGGAGTTACAACAGCAGCACTGCCACCTTTCCACACTGTAAATCCAGCCTGAGCAACTTCTCTATCCTAAATGTATTCTGTGTTCCTGGCAAACAAATACTGCATAGCTATGCTGTGCACTGCAGAGAAGAGGAACAAGGCCTCAGGTGAAGATGTGCTCCTCACAGAATCTGGGGGCTGCTCCTGTGATGAGGAAACCCAGAGCAGTCCCTTCTAGCCTTATTTCCAGGCTTTGTGCAGCATTGGGATAAACTGTTCTAGCTCAGAGGTTTTTAGCCTGGGTTGTCAAAGGAAACTTTTTGGAAGGCCACCTGGAGTCTAGAGAGCAACACTATTTGTTTAGACAATTCATCACTCTTTAAACCGGGATTCTTCGTTCTGATTAATTTCATTGACACATACATCTTGTATTATTCCCTCAGAACAGTTAATAAAGAACAACACATGGTACTTGAATTCATGCCACCAGCAACACCACAAAATGTGAACTGGAGCAGCAACCACCTGCTAGCTCATAGCACAGACTGGCAGACCGCTGGACTCACTAAATTTGGTTAAATAATGTGCCTGGGAATGAAGAGCGCAGTAAAAAAGAATAAGGTCCGAAGTAGGATGTTCAAACTGCACTGAAAAAGTTGATATATTTCATCTTTCTTGTGCAGAAAATAGTTGGCAATGGGATGCTTGCTTATTATCCATGCATTACACCATGTTTGGACGGCTCAGCTGTACCG
The DNA here is from genome assembly GCA_013399225.1 of Rhipidura dahli. NCBI lineage: Eukaryota > Metazoa > Chordata > Aves > Passeriformes > Rhipiduridae > Rhipidura > Rhipidura dahli. The sequence continues at coordinate 70,357 of VXAC01002376.1, forward strand.
GCCAGAAGAGGCAAAAGCTGAAAACAAATTCCTGCCAATTTCTGGCCTCTACCCACTCATTTATTATGGAAAAAACCATCCACAGATGCATCACCTGTTCCAGATCTTCTGGCTCTCAAGGCTTTAAAAGACTGGTGGTTATTCAGATCCATGAATCCCTCTGTTAGCAAATCCTGATGTAACTTGTTTGATGAGACAGGTTCTGAAAACTTCATCTAGCACCATTTACTCAGGGAACAACCTTAGAAATGAGCAGGAGAAATTCCTAAAGCATTCTACGTCTTGGTATGTGTGAAATTCAGCTCTTGATTATTAGAGGCAATGCTTCATGTTACACCTCTTCCATATGGTTTAACCACCTGCCTTGAAGGGGTCAGGCACCACTATTCCTATCCAAACATAATTAAATCTTTACTGAAAAAGGTAATGCATTGTGAATTTGTATGCAAATTCTGAGGAAAAAATTACAACTATAAATCAGGCTTTTAAGGTCTAAGCACATTAATTTGTTCTTATAAAAATATTCTAAATTAAACAAAGCACAAAGAAAAAATCAGGAGAATTTCCTTGCATGTCCTGTTTTGAGGAAAATAATATTCAGAAATTAAATTCTTGCCTACAAAACAGCTTTGTTAAGACATGATTTTTTAAAAATAAGTTTGTGGAGCTTGACTATCATCCTTGTTAATACCATGTTTGTAAGCAGAAAAATCTTTCTTCTTGAGTTTACTTGTGAGTTGAAATCTTCATGGACTGATGGCTCATATAAAACTAGATAAAGATGACAGATTCTTTAAAGAAAAAACATCATTTTGGAATTTGCTAGGTCCTGTTTCTGATCTTTTTTTTGATTTATGGTTATAAATTTTGATTGACTGCTTGACTGAGAACTGTCCTGGGTAAGACCTATTTGATATTCTCAATCGTTTCTTCCTGAAGTCCCCAGAAAATAAAGCAGTGTCTTCTGCTCACCACTCACGACTCTGTCTCTCTCTATGGCTTGAAAAACTCCAGATCTGAAGATAATCAAGACCACATGACTGCAGAGGGAGCCAACTGAGTGCAGCTCCAGGAACCAACACTGTAAGGTTAATGCCTCCTTGTTGAAAGCGTGTAATCATTTTGAAGTATCTTCTTTGTTTTGTTTTGTGGTTTTGTTGTGGTTTTTTGTTTTGGGTTTGTTTTGTTTTGTTTTGTTGAGTTTTTTTAAAGAATGACAAAAAATCCCAGAGCCTAATTTTATGTGCCTGGGAGTAGCTATCTGAGCTTCAGGCAATACAAACGCTGCTATTACTGGGGAGTAAAAGCTCTGCATAATTAACAAACATCATCAGCCTTACAGTTCCTGTAGAATGTAGTAAGTTCCTTGCCTGAAGGCTGCTCTCAGCCTAGTAAGTCTGTTTACCCTGTCCAAGATTAGATTAGTTTAATTATTATGAAAAAGACTGCTAAGATCTTACAGCCTAATTATGCAAATGTTTCTAAATGTTCACAAAAGTAATTTATTTATTTGGAGATAAATGAATCTGTTTTGTCATAAACCAGATTGCAGTCCTGGCAATGTACAAGCAGGGTTATGTGCCCTTAGGCATATCTTTCACCACAAATATCAGTGGGACCCCTGGATTACAACATTTATAAATACATAAATGTTTTTTAGCAGGTTTTTATTGTTTTTATAAATTATAGTAATCCCAGAAAGAACTATCACAGGTTTAATACTCACCACCCTTGTTATGAAAACAGGGTTTCTCAGCAGAAGCATTTAAAAGATGCTAACAGCTAAAACATTCCTGGTAGACCTATTAAGATGCACCTGTTTTATTATGCTTTGGAACTGATATCTTCAAAAGAGTTCTCCCCTCTTAGCACAGACTCTTGCTGCTAAAATTACCTGCATCAATATAGTACTATTATTCTAAATAAGGTGGCTCTTCTCAAGGTATACAGTGCTAACCTTAACTGGAAACAACTCCTTTTGCATTAGGAATTCTGGAAGTTTTCCTCATAAACCTCATTACAGGTTAGAGATTTAATCCTTCATCTATTTATAATTACATGACAACACATGAAATAGATGCAGGAAAACTGTTCTATATTTAGCTGCTGCTCTCGTTTTGTTGCTATTATCATGGAGATAACACCCAGGCAGCACGCTACTGCCTTCTGTGAACTCCTGCACATTCAAGGGATAATATTTAAATTTTGGACTCTTAGACACTTAAAATCTGATCTTGACCACAAATAAAACTGAAAAGCTTAATGTGTTGCACAGCTGTGTGAAATGAAGTGGGACACAAGACCAGAAGAAGACTGGCCTTTACAGAGTTCAAATCTTCTCTTAATGAGACAACACATCTGTAGACAGGGGCTATTTTGTGCATGTCAGAGCACACATCCCTGATTCCCACAGGCATCAACTTCAGAGGGAACTGAACTACAAGAACCTTTAAAACAACAAACACCAAAGATTTAGCTGGATATTAGTAGCAAAGCAGGTGAAGTGCAATTCATATATTTAATAAACTCAGATATTTTGAGCTAAATGCCTTTAAACTGTAACATCAAATTGATGCACTAATACCTTTCTGCCATCAATGTTTCTTTTCTACTGGAGACAACAGAATGACATTTTACTGGAAACATATTGCCTTAAAATCAATGCAGAGTGATTTCTTGATTTGTTTATAAATTAACCATTCCTTAAATAAGCAAGGCAATAGCTCTATATGGGAATTACACCCACAGTTCTCCTGTGTATTAAATGGAGGATGTGAACGATTATTTTAACTGGCTGCTATGACATCACCATTATCATGGATATTCAAGACATTAAAAGCCGTGTGCTGTCAGTTAAATGATCACATCTCAAGTGCACCTGTGTTATAATTATTCATTTGGAGCAGGATCATTAACATATTCCTTAAGTCATTTACAGGCAATTTGACTCTACAGTAATGATTTTTTCCCTCTTTGTAACAAATTAATGAGATATATATAAATACGCAAGTACAAATGAAATTCACACAATTCATACCATAATTAGCGTGTACCAAAGGTCTGAAGATTGTCTAACATGTTGGGTTTTTTTCCTGTGGTAGGCAGCTATTCAGCAGTATATATGATTCTTTCAGAAGAAAGACCCCTGTCAATATATTTTAACAATCACAACAAGGTTTGCAGTCATGCTAGCTATTGGCACTTGGCAAGCAATACTTGTAGTTCAGGCTCAAGAGTTTAAATTACGAAAACAGAAGAGGTAAGAAGCTAGAGATTTATTAAATGTATCTATTGAACTTCATAAATAAGTTACTTGTTCAGTATCACAAATGTAATTAACTCACCCCAGTTTCAAAAACAGACAGTTGTTTCTGGTTAGACAATCTTGAGAATCCTAGAGCTGACTGATAAGTGTGTACAAATACAGAGGAGCACGTCCACATACCTGCCAAACATCTTAAACATTGGTAACTCATTATAGGATTTTTTCCTGTGTGCATGCTGACAGAACTTCCCTGAAACTATAAAATCTCTATCATTAGTGCAAGATAGTGCTGATCTAGGCTTGCATACAAAGCTCTTTGGAGAGGATATTACTGTTGGGGTGAAGGATGCTGTAAGACTGTCAAAAAACTGCAGTGCACACTCATTTGGACCCAAAGAAACCTCTATCCCATAAAACCCAAGATGCAATAATGCCTACTCCAGGTAATATCTTTTCCTCACTCATGAGATGTGGTGGACTAAAAAACTTTGCAGCAGCATTTACACAGATCATGTTTGCCCTTACCATGTCATTAGCCAGCATCATTGGATTTAAATCATTTGGTTTACTTTATTGCAAAACAATTCTCTCAATCATATGCAAGAGAGGGGCAGTTGGCAGCGTGGCTCAGTTGAACTACTGTGTTGAAATCTAGGTGCTGGGCAGGTGTACCCTGTCTCTAGAGCTCCTTTGGTTACGCTGGCAATGTGGCAGTGAGCAGAAGCCCTTCTGCAGGCTCAGGGAGAAGAGACACTGTGAGGTGGGAGCTTTTCTTCCAACTCGCTCCCCTGAAAATGTGTGTAAAACTCCTGCTTTTTGAGGAATTTCTTTTCTTACACAGGTGCTCTTTAGAAGTGGCTTGGGAGTATCTGGAGAGACAGAGTGGGGAGAAAAGTGTTTCCAGCTTCTCTTCAGTTTGGCAGGAGTGGATCCTGAGTGTGCTCAAAAATCCCCGAATATATCCACAGCAATGACATCACCTTTGTCTTGGCTCAGCAGCCTCTATTGGACAAGTCTGTAAGATGAACTAGAAGCTGCATAGGAAGGAGCAGTTGCACGTGTGCATAGGGAGCTCTGAGGCAGTAATTTGTAACTCAAAGCATGAGACCAAGGCATTCTGGGCGGCACACATGAACCTGTATGACAACAGGTGCACAAAGGCTCCTAGATTTACCTGCAACTAATTTTGTGCTAGACTTCCATTTGGAAATCTTGACCTCAGGAAGGCAATTGGAATTTTCTATTCATTTCCTCCACCATCAGGATATCAGAGAGAAGTGGTGAACCAATGGCACACGAGAAATTTAAAAATGTGATGCAAACATCTCTGAGATTTTGTGATCCATTTGCCTAATCAGGCTGGGAAAATGACAGCATCCCTTTATGGAATAAGAGCATTACAAAAATAATAGTTTGCTCTGTGGTTATCAAAACTCTGGTTACAACAAGCCAATTTGAGAGGTGAATAAAAAGTATCAGCTGATACTAATGCCATCAGTAGGTGAAGTCACCACCATTATTGCCAGTATTACAGAAAAAGGAAGAATACTAATTACCAAATGCCACACCAGTCATAAAGTCAAAGCACAGAGACACTGGGATGGAAGCAAAAAGCAGATGAATCCTCAGTATTTTTTCAGGATATAAATAACTCAGATAATCTTACAATAAATACCCACTGTGTCAGATGTGTCATTCCCAAGAATCAGTGAGAAACAGAGATTCAAAAAGAATGCTTAGACCTTTGAATATCACACTTTATCAGAGTAATTTACTGGTTTTAATATACAACTGAAATGCTGCAGAAAACTAAATGTTGGATTATAATATATTTTGTGTTACTGAAATGCACTTCCTCCAACACCATTGAAAACACAGCTTTTGCCCTGCCCATTCTCCTAGTACAGCTCATGTCCCCATCACTTGACCAGGCAGCTCTGCTCCACAGCCCTTTCTCAGGGCCTGATGTTTATGGTGTGGCATCAGCAATGGCTGGAGTTTTACCTCTCCCAGAATAAAATGTCATAATTTCCCCCTCTCATATCAGTACCTAGACTGTCCATCCCTGCCCACCAGCCACAGTTAGCTATTTCCAACCCAAGCAAGCTCAGATGGACTTCCCACAGGATTTATCCTGTACGGCATCATGACAGCAGACATTTAAAAGAGATCACATAAGAAAGAATTTGCTATTCTTTTACCCTACCCAGTGATAGAAAGCATCAGTATCATAGTAGAAAGACAAAGGAGAATTTCATATATATATATATATATATACCCTCCTACATACACATATCCTCTTTCCTCCATGCTCAAGACAACCTGGCTACCTGCCTGCCTAGCACGGGATAAACAGCAAGCCCTACCCCTGAAATTTCTTGGTGCCCTGATTCTTCTTGGTGCCCTGATTCTTCCCAGAGTCTGCATCACACTTCCCCTCTCTCTCTTCCCCTCGTTATCACATCTCTCTCTAAAACCCCTTTCTCTCTCTTCAGGACAGAAGAATAGAAATCCTCCCTGGCCATCAAGTGAGCCCTGAAAAAGTAAGCCATCCTTCTTAGACTGTTACTGTGACAATTTAAAGCTGAGCATCCGTTATCTCACCTGTGCCAGCACTTTCCTTGTCCCTCTTCCAGCTTTAAAGACCATTTTAAAGGCTTCCTTGACATAAAGCTGCATTCACTCAGGCAGCAATGTACAAGTTTGAAGAAACCCACAATACACATCAGAATAATGCAGAGCACTCATCATGACTCATTCTTACTTCCCCTTACATTCTTACATTCACAGAAAGAAGTTTTATATTTGTGAACTGCATGATACCACTGAACAGTACCTGAGTGCCTTCTCTGGGTGACAAAACTTGCCACTGCCAATTTGTTGAACTTTATTCAGAGCAGAGCAGTATCCATGCAGTTCCTTTTCCTTGGCCCACCCAGCACCAGTCCCCCCCCGCAACTCTGCCTCCAGGCAGTGAGCACCCTCCCAAGTGCTCTTTTCAACCTCCCAGGGCTCCCTTAGCCACAGCCACCGGTTCAACACACCATCATGGACCTGCAATCCCTTTTTAAGATGGCAAAAGGGAGTGAGTTGGACCCTATTTGCTCTAAATTGCTCTATTGTTCACGTGCAATCGAGACAAAGACCACTCTTCCCCCCATCTTTGCTATGGTTCTGCTTGGATCACCTACCAGTGTGTTGACTGAAAATATGTGCCACAGTAAACCAGTTATCTTTAAGGCATTAACATTTACCAGCTGTTCAGGTACCTTGACATCTGACAAAAACTAAAGAAATATTATGGCATCTGTATATCACACAGGCAAATAACCAAACTTAAATCAAATGTTACATCGTTTTTCACCTCCGACTATTCCGGTAAAAAAACAAAATAAGGCAAAAGCAGACTATGCAGTACTTCCCACTCAGAATAGATTTATTTCATCTTACTGAGGCTTTCTGTATCACTCATTACTCATATATCCAGAAACAACATGTTTTGCTTATGAGAACAATAGCCTGTAAATTTTGGAATCTGAAATATTCATGAGAAATAGGTAATGACATTTTCAGCTTAACACACACACACACACACACACACTTTGAGTTTCTAATGAAAGATCAGAAAAAGCCAGAGTGCAATGTAGCAGTATCCTTTGTTTTCCACTATTTTAAAATGGTCTACATGGGAAAACAGCTGGGAGATGTGGGGTCTTTTCAATTACAGCAGTCATTGTCTGGGAGAGGATCTGTGGCTAAAGGACATGAGGGCCTCTAACATTGCTGAGCAACTGCTACAGAGCAGTAGCCCAGCAAGTTGAAGGGAATGCTGTTTCCTGGAGCATTGTTACTGATGGAGCAGGACTGCTCAGGGCTGACTCATCAGTTACCATAAATGACTTGGACATAGGACTCAAAGGGATCCTAAATAAATTTGCCAATGGTACTAAACTGGGAGGAGCTGTTGACTTCTTTAAAGGCAGAGAGACCTTGACAATATAGAGGGCTGGACAATCACCAGTTTTAAGAAGCTTAACAAAGGCAAGTTCGGGATTCTGCACCTGGGATGGGGCAACCCTGGAAGTACAGACAGACTGGGGAATGAGGTGCTGGAAAGCAGCTCTGTGCAAAGGGGCCTGGAGGTGCTAGTCAACAGAAAGTTGAACCTGAGTCAGCAGTGCCCTGGCAGCCAGGAGGAACAGCCCTGTCCTGGGGTGCCTCAGGCACAGCATCACCAGCCAGGCAAGAGAGGGGATTATCCTGCTCTGCTCTGAGCTGGGGCAGCCTCACCTCGAGTGCTGGGGGCAGCTTTGGGCACCACAATGTAAGAAAGACATGAAACCATTAGAGAGCATCCAAAGGAGGGCAATGAACAGTGAAGGACCTTGAGGGGAAGCTGAACGAGGTGCAGCTGAGGGCACTGGGTCTGTTCAGCCTGGAGGAGGCTGAGGGGAGACTCAGTGCAGTGACAGCCTCCTCCTGAGGGGAAGAGGAGGGGCAGGCACTGATCTCTTCTGTCTGGTGATCCACTGGGACCTGAGGGAGTGACCTGAAGTTGAGTCACAGGAGCTTCATGTTGGATATTAGAAAAAGCTGCTTCCCGCAGAGGGTGGTTTGGCACTGGAACAGGCTCCCCAGGGAGGTGATCACAGCACCAAGCCTGGCAGAGCTCAAGAAAAGTTTGGACAGTGCTCTCAGGCACATGGTGTGACTCTTGGGAATGGTGCTGTGCAGGGCCAGGAGTTGGGCTTGGTGATCCTTGTGGTCCTTTCCAACTCAGAATATTCTATAATTCTATGATTCTATTATATATTGGTAATTTAAACCTCTTTTCCATTTGATATGAAGTGATTCTTTTTCAGTTTGGCTTTTTTAAGAAAGGGAAATGTTATATCATTTGGTAGAGAAAGTTTATTTCAATTAAGTAGCTAATCTGTTTTTTGAGATAGAAAAAATAGTAGTCTGCCAATGTTATGGCTGATTTAATTTTTATGTCAACATTATCACATGGTTACAGATTTGTCAGCTTTATGCAACAGCTATTGAGTTGGTTATTTCAGATCCCACACTTCACAAACATATATGCTTGCTAATAATAATAAGCATTTCTTTCAAATCAGTCTGGTTTCCTAAACTTGAGTGTGACACATTGTAGAGATACACCTTCCATATAAAATTTACTTTGAATCAAGTATTACAAAAAGGGAAATAAAATAAAGACTGCTGATGGGGAAAACTGAAACAGATGAAAATCCCAAACACTGTGCTCATTTCCTCAGAAAAATAAAGGTATGCTGTGATTCTGGAGGCAAAGAAAATAAAATCTCGAAACATGAATTTATTATTGATCTATGAAAAGATTGCATTAGACTGGATTAAATTTGAACTCCCCCATTTCATATCTCAGAAATCCTTCACAAATTAAGGCAGCAGAAAAATAATGACATCTTTAAAGAATTGAAATCAAGGCTAAGTTTCCCATTGATAAAGAAATAAAGCATGTTTAAAAGGATCAACACTTTTGATTAACTGGAAATTTGACACCCTGAGAGCACCTGTTGACTACAGCATGTAAGGTACCAGAGAGTCTGCTGCTAATCGCTGACCCCTACCTCATACAAGGGTTGAAAAGTACAGCTCAACCCCTTAACTCAGGAGGGGAAGCTGGAACATCAGGCATCACTTTCATTTTCACTTTATCAAGAGCTCAGACCTTCCTAGACCCACATCATCTGCTCTTATCAGAAAGATGCCCTCTGCTCTCTTTCTTCTGCTTGAAGTGGGAGCCCCTCTCTGCTACACAAAGGATCTTGTCACTGCTTTCACGTGGTTTGCAGCTTCATTACAACCATTTTGCACATCTCAGGCTGGAACCTGTAGATGAGAACAGCTTTTTAATGTTTTCTGTAGTCTGTAAGAATTGTGCAATTATTCAACTGAAAGCAGTAAGCATGAAGGGAAAAATATTATTTTCAACTCTACTTTCACTGCACATTTCCAAGATGAGGCAGTGAAGCTTCATTTGCAGTCTGTTACAAAGCAAATCAAGATATATATTTAATATCTAAATTGTGCACAGAAGCAATATGGAAGGAAGAGAAAAAACTGCTGATTATGTAGTTCAAGATGGGGCGAAAAACATGCTGTTCACACATATCAAGTGCCAGCAGGCAAATGTTGGAATAGTATCATTCCCTGCTCACTTAACTTGCTTTGTACGGAAACCGACTCATCTGTATAAATATTATAGGACACTCACTTGTAATTGAGGTCTCTCTTTGCAAAAATAAGGTCTCCAGAATAAGCTTCTGAAGTGCCTGGCACCTAAAACTGCAAGATAGTAAAGTGATCTTCCACAAGATGGCTCTCTCTCTCTGTTCCTATTACTGACTCAAACCTATGGAGAGGGAACATAAATAATATTCAGGACAAAATGAGATTACAGTTTGGAGGAGTAAGAGTGCCTCCACATGGGAACAGAGATGCTTCACTGAATTAAGGCAACCTGTGTGACAGTGGAGAACAGTGCATCATCCATCTTCTGCTGACTGTAAAGGTTTGTCAGAGTGTTTTGAGATTATGTCTTTTGAAAGGCAGGTGCTTCTCCACCTGCAAGCCAAGCTGGTGGGTTCTAGTGAAGTTTCATTTCATCAGCCACATTCCTAAGGGGCAGTGCCTAAATTAATAAAAACTACCTTTCAGGGCTAACAAAAATGCTCAGCTTCTGGACTCGATTTAACTGATAATTCTGGTCTGCTGTAAGAATGGGCAGTGAACCATCTCTGCAAATGCAAATTCATCATTGCACTCCAGACTTCAGAGAAAATGAAGCAATAATAAAATTAGAAAACATTTGCACCAGTGCATTTTTTAAAATAATTTTTTAGACATAAATTTTATTAATCTCTTAAATGACAGCAATGGAAAACTATTTTTGTGACATCTGAAATCATGTGATTTTGAAAAGCCTTAAAACCTATTGGACACACAGAGACCTCTTACCCATATTTATCCTGGACCATTTTGCATCTTTATCTCATTTTCTGTGAAGTGTGCTTTGCTGTACATTGCCCTGTTTAATGCACTTACCAGAGCCTTGAGAATGTGTGTAACTGATTTGTTTATTGAGTCTTCATTTACACCTACAGAAAATTCTCTCAGAAATGAAGTATCACAACAATCTAAAATACATTTGATACAAAAAGAGATGCCAAGATCTTGCCTTATGCCACCAATAGCTTTACAGTATGTGATGATGGTATAGATATTTGCCCTCTTATGATATGCTTTCCTCCTATGCAAAGTATTTAAAGTAGCTCATCTTTAAGCAGTTTCATTAGGTGGATTCAGGACAGTTGTGTTATCAAATGACTGTCCTTCTGAGCAAGAGAGAAACAAAAAACCATCAAAATAGGAGAATGGGAATATTTTTCCCACCATTGCTTCTTTCATCTCCAAACAGTATTCTGGGGCAAGCATAAAAGCAGTGAGAAAATCCCTAGCCCCCATCTTCTTTGCTATAGAAGGTGGGAAGGGCTGTGAGGGAAACCTCCAGTTCAGTGGGATCCCTGGCATAGTTTGGAGCTGGTAATGCTTGAGCTTCCTAAAGTACCTTGTGGGGGAAAGCTGGGACAGCAGCTTCCCACGTGGTTTATCTAAGGCAGCTCACAGCTTCAGGCTACCTCACTTCTACCACAGCACAGAAGTACATCACTGGCAGCTGCACTAGGGCAGCTGGGACTTTGAAATTACCATGTAATTTACTCTCACATGCCCATGCTCATTGCTTCTGGAATATACCATCCTCAGTTGGCCCCATTTTGACAGATGATAAGTGCAGTGTGGTAAGCAGGGACCTTCTTTCTTCTCACATCACTGTTATGTGGGCTCTGCAGAGCTATAAGAAGGTACCAGAAGTGTAGGCCCACATTTGGCTTGACAATAGCCAGCAGAGAGTTCTCTTACCACAGTAGGACTCCTCAGTGAGCATTTGTAGCTGGATTACATCTCTTCTTCATAGTATGAGCACAGGAAACTGCTTACAGGGTCCCCTAAGAACATGGTCGATTAAATTAGCAAAACCAGGATTAGGTTTAAAAGCCTAAAAGGAATGAGAAAACAGTGTTTCCCACCCATTACAAATTGATATTATTTTTATGCACCTCGAATTTGCTATTGACCACCTGCTCCTTTATCATACACACTGCTCCCCACCTCATCATTCAGCTTTCTTGAATGCACAGAACACTTTCCCAGCACTGTGGTTGCCATTGGATCATTTTTCTAGCAAGGTAAAGGAGCTCTGCTCTCTCCATTTTATCTCACCCACACTAAGGAAATCATATTTTGGGCCATATTGCAAGATGATGGTGAAACCTGACCTCTAAGAGCAGCCACCTTTCTGTCCCACTTGTTGCCAGTCACAGGTAGGGCATGCAGCTGAGAGATGCAAAAAATAAGAGAAATGCCCAAATTTCACACTCACATGTGCACACAACAACAGCAGCACATGACTGGATCACATCATCCAGTTCTGCCTCCATCACCTGTCAGAAATGGTGACTCAGATCTTGGGGTGTATAGCAAGCTTCTGGCACTCATTTCACAAACAGCTTGAAAATTAAGCAAAGAAGAAAGAAATTATTTTTCTTCAGAGTTTTCTTTAGTCCTTGCAAGATAGGCCAGTCATTAGTTTTACAGGCTTCTTTACAACTACTTCATTTCCCCAGCATATTAGACAAAGTCTGCCCCCAGTGCTATCTCACAGCTCAGGTACTGACCATCTCCTTTGAAACACTGACCTCCTCCTCAAAAAGCATTCCTGTTCTCTATTTGTGTTCATAGGTAGCAGCGCTGGTGAATGGAGTTCAATTATGACTAAGCAAGTTCTTCACCATAAGGTAACTGCTTCTTCTGCTGGGACAAGAGAAAAGGAGCTTGAAATTTATAATGGCTCTAAAGAATGCACTGGCAGAAATGTGGCTTAGCTCCATTCTGTCAAAAAGGAAGATATTTTGGAAAGAAACACAGGGATATGTCTCTCACATGCTCTCAATCTGTGTTAATTAAAAGTTATTTAATTTCACTGTCAGCAAAGCTTAGGCATGTTACTGAGAGCTCCAAGATCCAATTCTGATGCCATACTGATTTGAATTAGTGCAAGGTAATAATCTTATTTTATGGAACCAAACACAAGGTATTTTGAACAGAAAAGGAAAAATAAACTAACATTTTTGCTTGCAGCCCTGTAATTTCCCTGAACCATGCTGTGCTGTTGACTTTTAAACAAAAGTCTTTATTGAAATTCACTAGAAGTTCTATTTAAGAACTGGTGGCAAGATATGGGCCATTGACTTCAGTACAATTACTCCAAGTTGTACTGCAGAAGTCTGAGACTTGAGTCCTGAGTATTACATAAGCTTAGGCAGGCTTAAGATCTGTTATACAAATGAGACATTGAACTGACTGAAAACATATCCAGAATTCCTGTTGAACCTGACTGGACCTCATTTCTTTTAGCTTTTGCTTCTGTGGGTTTAATTTAGACTTGAAGATAAACTCAGTGTAAAGGCAGTTCATTTTCTTCGCATATAAAAGTTCACATGAGAAATGCTGTCATTGTATTACAGATTACTTTATGCACTTGATACTTTATTTTTATTTTATGACATTTTAGAAGAATGCCTGCCTCTTTATTATTGTCAACGTTATTTAAGAAAACACATTAAAATAAAAAAAAAAAAA
>VXAC01002376.1:83398-107989 GCA_013399225.1 Rhipidura dahli
AAAAAAAAGAAATGTAATAAGAAATGATTAATTTTCCTCTGCTAGGATGTTTCAGTATTTTGGGAATATTTTATGTCCCCAGATACCCAAAAGGCAAGTCATTTGAAAAGCAGTGTGTATGCAGAAAATCACCAGAATGCCTTGTGGGACCAATCTGAACCCTTCAAAATCCACTGGAGTCTGTCTGCTGATTTCAGAGAGTTTCAGTGTTAGTCCCCCACATGTTTTCTAAATACAAAGAATCATTAGGCTTTCCAAAACTCTGTTACTGCCTGCACTTTAACAGATTCAAGAACAACACACCACTGAAGACTGATGCTCTACTGCCCTATGGACTGTCCACACTGATTTTCTCTCCATGCTGTTGACCATAGGAGCTGCCATACATATGCACTGCAGCAACTGGAATAAATTGCAGGGAGGGATAAGTGTTGAGTGCTGACACATCAGAGATCTGAGAGCAGCCGCTACTCTAAAAGGAGATTCTTTTCTGTGAAATAACACCAAAGCAGGATTAAGCCAAAAATCAGAAATATTTAGTATATATTAACTGGAGTTTGACACTGGGAAGGCAGACCAGCAATATCTTGGGAATTTTCACTTAACATCAAAAAGTCTCCAGAATACTAAAAGGCTGTGCAACCAAGGACCCCAGGCTTGGGAACAAGCACATGACATCAAGTTGACATAGCTGAGATTCATAGAAGCAATAATTGCAGAATTATCTTTATTGAAATGAAAGATGAAATTATTACTAAATTGAATTCAAAAATCCATGGAGAATGTATTTTGTTCCCCTGGAGCCTCGACCTCTATCTTCAGAGCAAAGGAACAAACCCCACTTTTGTACATAAGCAGTGTCAACACTGTCAGAAAAGTGTAAATGGCTTGTTATGGAAACTGTTATGGCATCCAATCAGATTTCCTCTGTACAAGGAAAATCAGTTGCATGTTTTCACATCATTTAAGTAGAACTTGTTCATACAGGCATTGTAATAAACTTCTTAAAAAGAAAAAAAAAAGAGCAGAAGGCATTAAGTAGAAGTACCATGTGGTCTGAAAACTGATCTACTATTTTGGCTGCTAGTTAACTCTGTTTTACACTTACATGAATTTTGGGTACAGACAAATGGTGAAGAAACTCTGTCCGTGAATTGAAAAAGAATCCTAAATTGCTTAATATTTAATGACACCTATAAACATTCAGCATACACAATTTTGTTCATATTTCCTAAAGGAAAGGTGGATTGTGGAAAGCATTCATGAATATTACAGCTGACCACAAGTGGTTGACCAAGCTAAATTTAGAAAGGCCAAACATCCTTCTCAGTTAAAACCAGGGAATCTCACAGTGGGGAGAAGGAGGACACACAGGGCCATTGGGCACAGCATGAGAGGTAGGGGAACACAGTCTGAGAGAGTGAATGAAGCACATGCTCACTGCTGGAAGCTGCTGCCTGCACAGCTGAGGTTTTCTGAGCAAACTGGGCTTGAGAACTCCCTGACTGGGTGTTGTGTATAGCAAACAACTTACCCAAGCAGCGCAGGCTGAGCTATAGCCTTAAAATAAAATCAATTTATATAGTTTGAAGACTGAACCTAGGTATTTTAATCTCAGCATTGAATATTTGGAAAGCTTTTATCTGTTTAGTTATAGTGTACCCTTTTAAAGGGCAGAAAAACCTACCACATTTGAAATACAAAAATCAGATTAGATCTCAGTCAAACTATTTACACTTTCTCACCTAGTTCCAGGTCTTAGTCCCCCCTTCATTATCTAATCCTTTCTATTTTGTATCTATTTAGGAATTTGGCCACTCACCCAAGCTCATTTTTTCATGTGAGTACATACTTGTAATAAATAAATACTTGTAATAAGCATGAAAACCTTTTCAGATAATGAGAACTTTCCCGAAGTGTTTGGAATTCCTGTAAATTATTTACTCCTGGAAAATGGGTGCAAGAAGCTGGTTTCAACTCCTCACACAAAAGTCTGATGATCTTCTTAACAAATATCTCCAAGCTAAAGCAGCTAACACATATTTATGTGTGTGATGGCTGAGAATAATCAATTAGGTTTGCTAAGGTTCCAGCAAAGAAACTGCAACTACAATCTCTCGTATTCTTTTCCCTTACTGTTTTCTTGCATAACTTTTTTTTCCCCTTATCATTGCTTATTTTCATGCAGAGCATGTTTGTTTGTTTGCTATGGTCAGTAGACACTTTCTTTTAATTACTTCAAAGGTAAATGTATTTTAAGACACTTGGCTGTCATTCCAGGTAAGAAAAACAATTAATATAATGGCTTTAGAACTGCATAGGAAAGAAAAAAGAAAAACATATGCTGCCAACACCCAAAACCCCCATATACATTAATAAATATACTGTTTGTTATGCCTTTGCCTTCACCTTTTTCTAACAAATAGAGTAGTGGCAACAAGTTAACTTATTTGCTATCTAAACTTATTAAAGGTTACTGTACAGTTATTTATTAACTGTGAACTTACAACTTCATTACTATAATTATGTACTATCTAGCCAATTAACTTCTGGGGTAAATGTATATTGCTCTTGCACTTCCTGATCCAACACACATTTAGTGTTAAATATCTGTTGTTTCTGTCTATGTGACACTGCAGCACCTACAAGGCTATTTAGAGATCAGAATGCCACCATTGCTAACACTGGGCAATAAAACATTGTAAGAATGCATACACACCTTTAAGAAAGTGCTGTTGATATGTGAGAGAAACATTTGTTTTAAGACAAAGTGGGAGAGAACCCTCATGTAATGTAGACCAGCTCGTTCCAAGATGGACAAGAGGAACTAAATCATAGGCTGACATCAATCACTCTAATTTCAATCAAGTCCATGAAGTATCACCAGCCCATGAGAATGCTGCCTCTCCTTCCATTACATATGATGTACATTTCAAAATATATATACAAATTAGAAGTTTGGTAGTGGGACTCTGATACAGTCTATCCATACAGGTATGGATGCCATTCTATTTTAATGGTTGCAAAATTCACCAATAGTCCAAAACAACTGCTACAGATGTTTTCTATGAAGCTGAATCAATATCCAGTGCATTGAGGCACTAAGCAGATGAATCACTTCTGGCTGTTTCCATGTCCAAACAGACACGAGTACGGAGCCTCCTGAGTCCAGCCCCTGGCTGGCAGCACACAGAATGTGTTCTCCACTGCTCACCTGTGGTCCCCAAGGCACTGCTGCTGCACAACTCAGCGACTCTGCAGGCAAAGCCCATGTTCCAAAGGCAATTCAAGCATGGAAACTTTGCTATTCAGCCTTCCAAAGGAAACTCAATATTTTTTATTACATAAATGTGATCAAATGACATAGAAATTCCTCCTGAGACATGGGTGAAAGAGAAGAATTTTAGAGAATTACAAGAAAAAAAAAGAAAATTGTGCCTCCTGATGATTTACAGCTAATAGGACTGTCCTGAAATCCAGCATGGACAAGTCTGTTTCTTCCCTTAAAACCCCTTCTGGGAATACATTTACTGCCCTCATCCTCTCTCAGATTCCCCAATCTCTTCAAGAGCTTGTAAAAAGAATTGCTTGGCAAATAGAATTTAATTGCATTAAATAGAAAATTAATCTTTTCCCTCAAGATATCCTACATTTTCTCTCCACCAGAAAACAACGGAAAATATAGCCACACACTGACAGGAGCTTCATTGCAAAAAGTTATTCCAGGATATTGGTTTCTGTCCAAAAGGTAAGAGTAACGGAGGTAATTTAAATATGCTTGAGCACAGGAACAAATCCCTAAGCTCTGTTGCTCTCTTTGTCAAAACCCATTCTTTCAGAAAATCATTTTCTTTACTCATTGGACAACAAAATGCATTGTCAAGAAATTTTATAGCAATAATTATAAAAGATGTCCATTTGAACCCATTGAGGTCTTACTGATTTTATAATACCCAGCAGACCTCCCTGCAGGAGAACGCTATATTTATGTTAGCAATATATGCGAGAATTGAGATCGTAAAATTAAATGACCACATAGAACTGTCATTTATATGATGAGAACCTACAAATGTGAAGGCTGGTTTGTCTTGCAAGATAGGGTAGAACTAAATGGTCCACTCTCAGTGAATGCTTTTAATCACGCATTTCTTCACTGTTTCTGCAATATTACACTTGAAGGACTGGCGAGCAGTTTGCTGTGAAATGTTAAATGGCTACTGGCAGTACAAGCCCGGTGGAAGTGCTCACTAAAATAGAAGTACAGTACATATTGTATGCAATTGTTTTATGAGAGACATTATGGTTACTAGAATAACATTTCACCATTACCAACCGCTGAGAGAAAAGTCATTAAGATATTTGGCAAGCCAGTGTAATTTTTCAGCAGAACTACAGTACCAGACCTCAGAATAGCTTCTGTTCAAAAAGGCTAGCTGTCTCAAGAAAACAACTTAAGTCTTTGGTGTCATTTTATTCATAGGGGTTTATTTTCAGATCCCAATGAGAGAGTTATTGCTGCTGGAGAGTGAACAATTGAGCCTTAACCCTTATTATAACAGTGCAATTTCAGAACCAGTGCAATAAATCTCGTGGCAGTGTTTCCATTAAAAATCTCTTTTCTAAAGAGTTTTTATGGTGTGCAGTTTCATTCAGACACTTTTATGAGAGATTTCTTTAAACTATGGTTTTAAAACTAGAGAGAGATTAAGCACGTGTTTAAGCACAGTTAAACACTGAGGTGGAAATAAACAAAACTCAAGTCACTTCAGCCTCTACCAGGGTTTTTCAAATACTGCAGGAAAAGAAAATTCATGCTGTCCATAAAAATGATGGGGTCCATGCTGGACAGGGTCCCCCCACCATCATCAGTGGAGCAGCAACTGCCCATTTTTCATGTTGCTATTAACATATTAAAGACTGACTCACAGACACACATATTTCATTCCACTCTGATTGTTTCCAGGAAATATGCTCTCCCTCTTCCTACAGCTGTACCTTAATGATGTGACGAGGCATTGCAGCTTCAAGGAGCAAACATTTTCAACTGAAACAGGCACTATGCATCACCTAACTAAATCCTTTTCTCTATAACAAGAACGGTAATGACCTATTACAGTATTATCACAAGGTAACAAAACATAAGTAACAAGGCCCACTGCAACCAAACACTTCTAGTTGTCAATGTGTCCAATGGAAACAATGACTTCTGGTTAACGTGAGCTGACAGATCATCTCATGAAAGCCCCATAAATGACACAGGCCAGCATTAAACAAGCTGCTGTTTTAATCTTTCTTCTTTCTACAATTCTGACCATGACAATCCCAAAATGGTGAGTTGTTTCAATAGGATTTGCTATTTATCTGATTTGGAAGAAGGCAATTTTGTTATTTGCTTTCTTTTAATCTCATACTGTATAATTTCCTCACACATATTTAACAGATATTAAAACAGATCAACTAGATTCAAGCTCAAGGAAATATCTACCAAGTGATCCATTTTCTAAGAGAAGAATAAATCAATAGAAGCTGCATCAAATACAATGCAATTATTTGGCACCATATGGGAAAGGATTATGCTGAGGAATATTTGGTCTACAAAACTTTGTAAAAACATCCATGTCCCACTGCATCTTTGAAAGAATGAAGTTCCCATGAACTGAGGTTTTCCAGTCATTTGTTGCTATCACCTCAGTTCAGAAAGTTCTATTCTAAAAAACTCATTCTAATCTGAGAACTCCTAAATTCTGAATAATATTACAATATGGTTGGTCCTATGTCTGTAACTTCCAAAGAAAACAAAACACTGAACTACAGAAACTGAAATTGCATAGAAACTTAGTTACTTACTTGCCTGAATCTCTCAGATCATTACACCTCCAATTCACAGCACTTCACTCCTCTTTAAGGTTTCATGCAGATGTAGAGGTATCCAGAATATTCTCAAGGGCAGCAGCTTTCTGAAGTTTCTGTTTGGAGCACAGTCTGGAAAACTACAACAGGGTAGAATGAAAATACTAGTGTACTTGATAACTGTCAGGAGTAACCCCAAAAAGGAAACATGCTACACAGAAAGCCATGGTGAAAATTAACTTACACTCTAGCAAAAGCACATCCAGCTGAACTGAAGCTTCTGGCCAAATCCATCCTGTTCAGAGAGACTCAGGCTCCATTACTACCATAACATTCTAAGCTTGCATCCTTATATTTCTAATTTTGCAAACATTTACAGATATGCTTGATAATGTAATTCTTATGGGTCTTCCTCTAGGACAGAAGTAACTCCCAAAAGTGTCCATTCACCTGAAGAGGTGCTTAAGTCACTGTCAGTTTTCATACTCACATCCATCACCCACTTCTGCACTCCTCCTCATGATTACCAAGTGATTTCTGATCAACAGTAATTCGTTCATGAATGTGAATTTACAGCAGTTATTGAAACCAGAGCAAACATTTTGGAAGTATGGACCCAGACTTTTAGAGCCACAACAGAATATAAAAAAAAATTTAGACAGGAAAGATTAAAACATTTTCTAGAACTTAACAGCCAAACTCCACACCTCTAATGTTATTAACATAAGGGGTTTTAAATACAGCATAAAAAAAGTAAACCTCTTTTCTTACATGAATAATAGCCAAGAACTCAGAGTAACTGCCATTATATCACAAAATTACTCCTTGTTCAACAGAAAGCTAATTTTGAGAACTTTATTTACAATTACCTCTGTACATACAGCGGCATCAACATCTATATTTAACTCTCATACTCATTTCAATTCCACAAAATTAATAACTTTATTTATTAAAGATATATTTTTACTTCCCTATCTCCCAACTTAACGAATTTGCTTGTGTTAGAACCAGACAACCAAATCAGATATATATCCATGCACTAAAAAAAGTATTTTCCCTTTGGTCTTAACAAAGAATAAATTTTCCTTTTATTTTAAAATTCAGTTATAAACATTTTTCCTTAGGAAAACATTCATTCTCTTTCTTAGGACTTTTCAGAATAATTGTGAATACAGATAAACATAAACAAATGTTTTGTCTATAAAGCTCATCTGTTGTGCCAGAAGGGTGTGCTCTTCATCATTTTTAATTTAGAATGCTAATTTTACAGAATGTGAGAATTCAGAGGTAGCTCTTCACAGGTTTTATTCTCATTAGAGTTCTCTCAGAAAAGATAATAACTAAAAGTTTATCTATTAATTTCATTTGACTTTTCACTGGGTTTTTAGAGTTTCACAATATAAAAATCCCTAAACTTGTAGGAATTGAAAAAGAAGTTGCTAAATTTTCCCTCAATAAACTAAAAATATAGAGCAACTAAGTGTTTTACCAAGATTTCTACAATTTCATGATCAATACCACTTAGCAAAACAATTTCCAAAATTATGCTTATATCATAAAGTCTTAAATGACATAAATTAAATTTTAAACCCTAGCTTCATTAGCTGTTTCACTGATTGGATGTAGCACTACACATCTTATGCAACTTACAATATGAGTGACCCAGTCCGTGCTTTAAAAACAAAAAATTTTCAAGTAAAGCGTGAAGAGAGACAGTGTTGGATCTAATGCCATTTACAAAATTTTCCCTCCAAAGATACTCATTTCATAGCTATAAAATCTTAAACATAATTTTTCAAATTGGCCACACAAAGCTGCTGCCTCATTTTTACAAGAACAGTTCTTAGTATATCATTATAATGCTGAACAGCAACAGTTCCAACAGAATTTTAGAAAATATACACTTCAGCCCAAAAGTGGAGCTGGGATAATGTGATGAGTAAACAGGATTACTTGTTTAAGTAGTCAAAGTTTGCCAGGCATCCAAACCCTAAGGAAAACTTAATTAAAGTCAATAAAGTGGAAGAGAAAGCACATTAAAATTAAGTAATAAAATCTGTGCAGAGCAAAATATGAACTGATCAGTTATCTGTGCCTGTGGGATAGTTTTGCAAATGTAAGCCTTCAGCCTACAGCATGCTGGAGTGGATTCTGAGCTTTCTGTGTTTATCATGCACAGATCACTTAAATCAATAAAGTTATGCTAGAATTTTGCCCATGTGAACAAATGATTGCTGCCATGCCATTCTGAAGACTGAAAAGAAAAAAAAAATTCTTCCTTCCCAGATTCATTTCATTGTTTTAGCAGCCTATTTGACTATTCCATTTATGCAGAATTTGCAGAGTTTAGAAACTGTGAAGATCTGGGATCAGATTCTCTGCAACAGAAATTTAATGCTAATAAATCTGCCTATAAGGCCAGTGATAGGCAGTGAATATTTATTAATCCATAACATGTGTAATCACGTTCTTAACTTACCATTATCTTGTTGCATTTCTTCTCTACATTATGTACTTTGGAGCATTACTCAGTCCACCTTCAAAAGCTTTCAGGTACTGTCAGCTATTTTTGAACCACCTAGCAAAGACCATAAGCACTTTTCTGACATGAACTCACTGAAATCTTAGGTTTCTATAAAAATGGAGTTAAATGCAATTAAAAATGTGGGAAAAGAAAGGCACAGATAGTCAAAATTTTGTATAAAACCTGCAGCAGCAGACTCTCCTCCTTCTCAGTCTGTCTCTTGAGCCACCAAGTCAGCATCCTTCCTTTGGAAACTACAGGGCATCCAAAGAGCTGGGTAAATTTCATACTTTTTACCATCTTGAACAGTTAACTCTTATGTAGAGGTAAAATAGAATGCTACATCCCTTTTAACAGTGTATTGCTGTAGCATTCCTGAAATAGTTCTGAAATTGACCACTTGCTGCAACTTTGCTTCTAAATTTATTTTTGACTCCCAAAAGGGGTAAGGTTTCCACACCCACTGCCCCAGCAGCATCAGTCAGCATTTTACCTAGAATAGTTTGTCGTTAATCCCCAGGCTACAACCAAGATCAAAAGGTGATGTTCAGGCTGCCAAAATACCAAAGTATCTGGATTTTAACACTCTTGTTCAACAGAATTTGCAGCACTAGTCAGGATGCAACAGTTAATGTGTGTGTCAGATTTGATGTAATAATATGTCACTTAGTTTGAAGCACTTAAATTCAGTTTAAACTACAGAAAACTGCTGCAAATCCCAGAGAAACGAGTCTCTTATGGCAGAAGAGACACTGGCTGGTACCTCAAGGGGGTTTCAAGCCCAACTCCCACCTCAAGGGAATTGTTTGGGGTGAGGAAGGAATTTCTTTTTTCAGACAACTGACATGGCAATAGGCAGGTGGTCACCAGCATCAACATCCAGTTCTTTAGGCAGAATAAAGCTGGGAATTTACAAACTCTGAAATAACAAAAAATAATCAAGTGGTTTTACATATAGGTGGCTAAAAGATCACAGCTTTTCTAACCAAAGGAACAACTTGATATTATTTACAGGAGAAAGGGAAGCCACTGGAGTTTTGCAGAGCAAGATACCTCACAGAGGTGTCACCATTTCCTCTGGCAGATGACTTGAAGGAAAATATATATGACAATTAGGCTAAAAAGAATAAAGCTAAGCTAAATTTCTACCAGGTATGCCAGGAGATACCCACTAGACCTGTTTAATACTCACAATTTTAATATAGAAGTGTACAGTCAGCTTCACCCACTTCTCTCTGTGATTGAAACTGATAAAAATGATGTCATTTTGGGATCAGTCACAATATGTTTGTGCTCTGTTCACACACAAAATCAAGAAAAATTAAATTTTTTCCCAATCTCAGATTCTATGATTCTAGTTTTGCACTATGGTGAGGTGTGATATTCTTGATCAGAAAGGGATGTAGGAAAACAAACGAAAACATTAAAATTGTAGAAGTGACCTTTTTAGCTATTTGAGATAATAACAGTTGACTTTACTTTTTCATATGATAATTAATTTTTAAAAAATCATGTTTAAAACAAATGCATCAGAAAAAAATGTGTTAAATTAATTACTGAGGAATCACCATGTTTAACTGGACAATGTGTTAGGTTTAAATTATTTGCCTCCAGTGACCCCTGAAAAAGGCTTATTTTTGCAGTTTGAATATAAAAAGCTTAGAAATGCTAATCATTCCATCTGGAAATCAAAATCATAAACTGTTAGATTAATGAACATTACAAGTAGCTCTCACATGCAGAATAGTAAAGACATTGTTAGCAATTTGTTGTGACAAAAGTGATTAGAATATTTATTTTTGCTAACATGTCTCCTACGTGCAGACCTGGGAAAATGAAACTTGTTTGTATAATTCAGTAATACACAAATCTTTATTAAAACTCAGAATGTTGCTAAGTTAATTATATGATATTACCAAGAAAAGGGATAATCAAGAAATCCTTCACGAGTTCATAATCTGTAAGGCAAACAATTCTTCACTGGTCTGGTCTGTAGCGCCACTTAAAGCTATTTTAAATGGAATTGGTAGGTTTTACTACTTATTATTACAAAAGAAGGAAAAGCAGAATTGTTGATTATAGTTTCTTCTGATCATAAGGAAGGTAAGGCAACAGCACCTAAACCATTACATGAAGCAAATAATGCTTCATGAATGAGAGAGGGGGAATGTTGTGGAGGCTGTTTTTGTCATCTGGTTTGTGCCTGCTTATTCCATGATGTGTAACAGGGGCTCAGAAGTCTAGAAAGCGTTTTCTTGGAGAAAAGATAAATTTCATTTTTTAACAAAATTTAACTGATTTAAAAAAAAAAAGGAAGAAATTGTAGGAGTTTTAACAGACTAAAACCTTGTCTGTGATGTCAAATGCAGCTGTAGGATTTCACTCCCATTTTGCTTTCAAAATAATCAGCAGTGAAAAACAAAAGGCAAAAATTAAGAGCAGTTATTCACAGATTCCTAGTTCAGTAGAAACCATGTAGTTCAGGGCTTCCAGCATAGCACAGACTAAAGATGTAACACAATGAGTTTTATGTCAAGCCCCTTCCTTGTGGCTGAGGTATAGGAAGATATTCCACTCTGATTAGAAGCAATAGAGGATCTTAACCTCCTTCAGTTCCTTGAGTGATTAATTACTCTCAGTGTATAAACCAATTATGCCTGCCTTCAGTTTCTAGCAGCATAGTTTCATTATGCCTTTCTCTGCTAGATTAAAGGGACCATCTAGTATCACAGAGGTTTTTTTTTCTACAGGAATAATGATAGGGTACATATATCACAGTTTAGGTGAACCATTCCTCTGATGTTTGAGCCCAAATGCAAATTCCAGCTCTGCTCTGGGTTTCTACTGTAAGCCTCCTACTGGACAGATCAGACTAGCAAGAGTGTACCTGCCCTAAAGCTTTTCTCCAGCCTGTAAAGCCTCCACAACAAAGGGACCAAGATTTCCTGCTATGAACGGCAGCTTGACTTCTATTTTGAGCATGACTGAGTCCCAAGTCTGAATATAGAAAGAACAGAGTACTGCTTCAGAGCAAAATCTACTTTTTATTTAGACACAGTTTCAGAAACTTCTGAGAAAGTCTGTGGTGGTAAGGAGGGGAAGAGGAGAGGGAGTGCAACAGAAGCTCTGCAGAAGTTACAGGAATATGATTTTGAATGTTTTCCTGTCTCCAGTGATACGTGGACAGTGTTGGTACACATGAATATTTTATTGTGCATAGTAGGCAGGGCTTCCTCAGCAACACGACCTGCGTTCCCACAGTCACAGCTTCTCTGATGACTTGCAAAGCAACCACTAATTGAGGTGAAGGGCAGGCTCTAGACAGCTGTGTGTTTTGCTGTTAGGAGGAAACTGCAGTTGTGCCCAGTCACATCCAGACTCAACAAGAGGAATCCATCCTTACATACCAGTAACCTTAGTCCAGTACTGGTGGTCCATATAAGCAGAAAAGAGGAAAATGGCAAAGTACAGGTCAAATCTGCTACAAAACTCTGGATTAAGACAGTCCCTGTCTCCTTATTCATTTGGCACGGTTCTGGTTTTGTTGTCAGCTTTGGCTGGTGTCTGCAAATCAAAGTCAGCACCTTCTCCAGGCAAACAGCTGCCTCTGAAACATTCGGGGCCATCTCTTGGCAGCCGCCTTTCCAGTGGTACATCAGTGAAGCACCGCCGCTCTAAAAAGCAGCAGCTGCTAATTCTGGTGTGCTACATAACAGCTCGCTGCCACATCAGGGTGGGTCCTGAAAGAAAATGAGCTTCTCTGGCCGAGATCATTTGACAATTGCTACCGTATGAATAATTCAGTCCAAAAATCCTAGCAAATGCAAGCAAGCAAATAAAACAGCAAGCTGTGTACTGCACTGGATGGCCAGCAGCAGCCCCAGTTCAGCCAAAGGGTGTGACAGCTGCTGGCTGATGGTGATGGCTGGCCACTGCATTCCGGCTAATCGACGAGCCAGCAGGAGGCTTCCCGGGAAGACATTTCCGTGTTTCAGACTGGATGGCTTGCCATCCCAGTCCCTTTGATTTGAGTTGGCAAAATTAGGCCTTAACCCATTAAAATATGTCCAGCAAAATTCTTCCTCTGGATTAACCGACCTGATTGTAAAGGACACATTTAACTAAAGCCATGCAATCTTCTCATGACTGAAAAAAGCCTTTAGCTTCATCTTACTTTCCCTTGGCTTCTGGGCCTACAGTTCTCTACAATGAGAGTGAGCTTCACAGCTTTGTTTAAAAATGTTTCTTCAGGTTTAATTTTGGTTATACGTAGAGAAAAGATACATTATTTGAAAGGTGTAATGCTTCCTTCTCTGTCCTTCAACATGTTTTCCTGCCCTTGTCTCATCCACTTTGAAAGCAGGAAAGGAGAATGCATTCAAAGAGGATTCTGCTGCTCCTGAGATGAATTTATTCTGCTCATCAATTCAGAAATACTCTCCAAAAGAGGAGGTGACTGCAGCTCCATCCCAGGCTGCCTGGTGGGCTGTCTCACACCTTTGGCTGCCCACCTGCCCTGGCTTGCAGGCAGTAGCATGGAAATCCGGGAGCCCCAGACCCAGGGTAGCCCACCTGGCAGAACAGCCAAACAACCTCCACATCCTGTGCATCTCACTTTGTAGCTGGCGTGCTTCCAGGGAGCAGCGTGGGTGAACCAGCAGGAAACCAGGCTGAAACTTTACATGTTTCCAGAAAGAAATTTGTCAAATTGAACTATTTGCATGGACTCCTCGGATGAATTAGCAGCCCCACCATTAGAAGTTTTCTGACTGAACCTGCTCTGCACCACGCTTAGTTAACACAGTAGCCAGTAAGTGTGGATAAGTTATTCACACAGAAACAGGGAAAAAACTTCTAATAACAAAACATCACTGCAGAACTGCAGTTGTTGGGGATACGTTCCAGGCTAGAAGCATTTAAAATGCTTGCCATTTAAGCTTTCCATACTTAGGTTCACATTGCTTCTTCTGTGTTGTTCTGCTCACCCACAATCACTCCATCATGTACTGTGTCCCTGACACCTAAGTAAGTACCTCTATTCAGGGATACTATTCACCTTCAGCTACTTTGTTCTTCACCTCAGTTACCCACAGCAAAACATATCAGGCTATCAATTGAGACACTTGACTGTATTTTTTACACAGGATTGTACCTAAAATGGCAGTTTAGTATCATTTTATTTGCTCAGATAAATGAACAGAATACATTTATTGTGATTGAATTTGCCTTGATAATTACTGACAACACTTGGTAGGACTTGACTTACCTGTATACAGAGGTAAATTAGGTGATTTTTTTCCTAGTTTATACAGTCAGTGTGGGGTTTCTTGAATAATCATTATCTGGCTGTAGAGCTGACCAACAAACACTAAGTAGCAGCCCTGTTTTGCTCAGTGCTATTAATTTTCTTCCTTATGAACAGAATGATTCGAAACCACTTAGACAACCTCTCTTCTGGTGAATTAAGAGGCTTAGCTCGATCACAAATGGCAAACTAAAAATCTCCCATAGTCTGGCTGCCCACTTCTCTTGCAGAGGTTATTTCATCTCATGGCTAGGGTCAGCCGACAACAGGAAAAAATGAGGGATTCTTGGCTGCACAAAGAGAGGTGAAAAGCATTTACAAACCAGAGACTTAATCATCCAAACGGAAATTAAAGCAAGCAGAAGAGATCAGCAAGGTAAGCAGAGTCCAGCTTTGATGAAGAGTTCTTGTAAGAAGAGATAACCTGCCACTGCAGCAAACAAAAGGGAAAAAAATGCATTGATCCTTTAAAGCAAATGAGAAATCAGTTTTGCTCTCAAGAGGAAGGAAAGGTGGATGAGAAGGCAGGCAGGCATCTGTAAAAACAGGAAAAAAATTAATGCAGAAAGAAAAATTGATGAGTGTAATGAAGGACAGGAGATAAGCAGATGGATCTTACAAAAAGTTCATAAGATATAATGATCTTATTTTAACATGCATACAGATTTATTTCATTCAGGACTACTGACTGTCTTTCAACAGACCTGCTTCCCATATGGCATTTACCCAATTTCCTGCCAAAATTTGAGCTTTTTTTTTTTAATGGGAAGGAGTTGAACCACTTCTCAATCTTGCCCTTGGCCTCTTGGCCATACCAAGTGTGTTTTTACATCTCAGTCTATCCAGACCTGGTTTCCCAGGCTCTCATGGTCTCTGCTGAGCAGGGTACTGAATGTGCTGAATAGGACCTGCTACCAAGCCTATATTCTCTGTATGTTCTGTTCAGCCAAACCATCAGCACACCCCCACACATACACCCACTCTGCAGCTCTCCCTGCACAAGGCAGCTGTGTGCACATGCTTCCCCAGACAGTCCTAGCAGTGCTTCCATACCCTCCTTCTCTCACATGTAAAGGGCTCACTTTCCACACAGCTCCCCTTTGAATGCATATTCACAGTTTGTGCCAGTGCTAAAAGTACCACAGAGCACAGGCACATTTCTAGGGAGACTTAGACAGCCCTCTGAAATCACCATCCTTCGAGGTAAATAAGCCTCTGATGACCCATACTGTATGGATGGCATTATGCTGCATTTGTGATTCAGATGCCTGCTCCAAATCCAAAGCACACACACAAAGTACTAAGAGAACTTTCAACATAAAGGAGGTATAAAAGTGGAGCTGATTCACACTCATAGCTGCAATCAAACTACCAGAGGATGCTGAATGATTCCCTCTGCTCTGGTTTTGGATGTCATTATCTGACCTCATTTCTTGCTTGTGGCATTTTCTTGGGCAGCTCAGGGCTTACATATTATCATCAAGCCAGCCTCACTCAAAGTCATACAAATGTGAGTGTATGTGTATGTCACTGAAGGGGCATAAGGGGTGGGGTAAATTAAAGGCTTTTAAGTATTACTCATTGAGAAAGAGAGAAAACAACATTTAAAAGCCTTTTAAATTGTTATTCCTTCTTTTTGATCCTAAATTTCTCTTTGTTTTGTTTTATGCAGCTGGCTGAATGATGGCAGAGTGGCTTGCAATTATCTGGATGACATTAGATGCCAGCTGAAATGGACACTAAAGGAAGAATCCAACATCCTGCATATATAATTCCTACACCATTTGGCATTGAAACAAGTCAACAAATATACATTCCTTCCCCCACCATTCCCAGTAAATCCCACAGCCAGTGAATGCTGCTATGGAAATAAAAACCCAAGAAGTAGGAAGAAGTTGCATATAAGCAGTTTTCAAAATGTTGGAGAAGAGTTTTAGATTCAGAACTGCACACACCTGCAGGTAACTCCTACAAGCTCTGCTCACTGAACACTTAAGTGCACACCACAGACCTGGGCTTCCAGTGCCTGCAGAATTCTGAAGGGCCCTAATTAATCTGATGGCTTCCATTTTCAGTCATTGTATAGCTTATTCAAATCACAGGTACTTCTCCACCAGTTCTGTGAAGCTTACTAAAATAGACCAGAGAAACTGAGCACAGCTATCAAAATAATGTTGTTGTATTCCTGAATCTGTTCCAAAGATAGTTATTCCAGAGAAATTTAAAAGTTATATTCCTGTATTAGCACACTAAGTAGTTCATAGCAGTTTAGTAAATCAAATATTCCATACTGCTAGCTTAATAAGATGGGGAGTCATGCATGAAATGACTGCCAGGTTAATAACATGGGGAGCCATGCATAGCATGTATTTGCATATAATAGCACAGAATGTTCCCCTAAATCCTTTAAATTACTCATCAGTTCTTAAATAGGCATTTAACTAAGCCTTCATCCAGAATCAAAAAGAAAGAGAGAGCCCCCTACAACTGAAAGGAACGATAGATAAGGACTAAGTAAAACCTAAAATGTCATCTTGAAGGAAGAGCTGGAAATCTGCAAAACCAAACCAAATTACACCATAATTCCTACAGCTAAAAGTAAGTGGATACATTTGTTTCTTTACAGCAACTCTTAAAAAGAAAACTAGATGTATTGTAGTATGAAAAGGTGATAGAGGGAAAACACCAAAAAGCTTGAAACCAAGCCTGGAGCAACCTGCAGGGTGATGATGAGGGGAACAGAATCTGTGCCTGTTATTTTCCTGATGACTCACAGAGTCAGATGGAGAGACTGAAGTCGAAGCTGAAGATTTTTGCTTTGTTTCCTCTTCCAGAGCCCCTTCCAGACTGCCATATGTACATTCCTTCGTGCCACAACATTTTTTGGGCTTAGTTTGTAGGAGCAGCTGAAGAAACAGGACACTAAAACCTGAGCCACAGATGGGAAGCCAAGGTGAAGAGAGAGAGTCTAGACCCTTCTCCATAGACAACAGTTCAGGGAAGGTGTGTTACTGTGCCAGTCCATGCTCAGAATCAGGAAAGTTGTTTCAATTTTGCATTTTGCTTTTTTGTTCCTGTTCCCTGTTATAACTGCTCAGATGGCCAGTTCTTCAGGGCAAGGACACATTCCCAAAAGGTTCCCAAATGGGCCCTCAAGGGTGCTCAGGGCTTTGCATACCATTGCAATGTAACAGACTAATTTGCATGTTGTTTAAACAGCTTCAGGCCCATATACCTGGAATAGGCAAACACACACACAGAGGAGAAAATGCTGGCTGAGTCAGTTTCTGTATCATTTCAGCAAGTGTTATCTCATGTAAATACTGTCATCATACATGCTCTGCTGTGAAGTACAGGTAGTTTCTTCTGGATGCTGAGTCATTCTTCCCTCCACTTTCACTGAAGAAAACATCCTCAAGAGCCTGCTCCCAGTATCATTTTTATATAGCTGGATTTAAATGTCCATTACTACAAACTAGAGACCACATGCAAATGTCAGTCAAAAATTTATAGAACCAAATTTTCTAAATCTAACCAAAACATATATTGTCATTCCAACATGCAAAAAAATAATACACTTATTTATTACTATGTTTGGATGTGACGAGCAATTTAAAAAACTAATTTAAATTAACCAAGTATGGAATAGAGAACCTTGAACTTTCACACTGTCACTGCAAAAGGACAAATAATGTTCTCCAGCTGCTTTTCCTGTGACTCACTCAAGTAGTACTAGGGAATAAGGACAAACAATCAGATTCCTGTAAGCAAAAGCATTAAGATATATCCATTGCCTCATAAGCTGAGACCATTTCAATTAGGGAAAGCGTCCTTGCCTAGAAAACAGCAGAGAAAAATACGAACTCATTTCTCTCCCCAGTTCCCATGCACTCCACTGAAGTATCAGCTTCAAAAGCCTAAGCAACTGAAATATTACTCAGTTCATTATTCCCTTTCTTCTTCATAGAATAAAAAAAAGGCTTATATTGTGTTACTGGCACTTTATGTATACTAGCTTGTATTTAAGAAAAGGAACATATATAGAAAACATAAGGCTCCATAGACATACTGATTCATCTTTTTCGTAAATCACAAAATATCTCTCTTTATTTGTCTCATCAGAGACCAGGTACTGCTATAAGACAAAAGGCTGACTGTGGTTGACTTGTGATTAATTTCCCAGGAAAGAAAGTCAAATTCATATCCAGAAATATACTTGAAAGACTTTGGAGAATCCTACTGTCCCAAATGAAATGGCTTTACACTGTAAGAAATATGGGAAGTAGTACTCACCTCTTGAAGTAGGTGAAGTGTATTGGCACACAATATGGACACTCTTTCATGCAAATGGCTGATAAAGTTTTTTGAGGAGTTTGCCCTATTCCATTAGCTTTATTCATAACTACAGTGATACATTGTTTTGAGTATGTGAAATGTTATAAAGGAATGCATAAATGGATATTCTTCAACACCAACAAAAAGACTGACACTGTCTATACCTGATGTCAAATGCACCAAGTAAACCAGAAAGAATACACCACCTTTTGCATCTAGAACAGCTGCAGACATAGTACATAGAGGCTATCTGAGAAACATGCCTTTTCATTAATGAAATTTTTATCCTTTCTACAGGAGAATTACTATTTATTTTTTAGTAACTGGATATCAGAAATTCCTTCTATGGTATCAAGGTGTAGCAGTTGAAAGCAACCACAGTAACAGCCTATATTTTATTTGCCAAGAAATACTTCTATTTCCTCAGAATATACCATGCTCTAAATTCTCATTTCTCTTCAACTAATGCCTGAGTGATTACATGTACCGTAGAAAATGCTTTTATTTGTAAGTATGGTCTTTTGTGTTAAGAAAGATAAATGTCAGACTCATTAATTATGTATCTATAATTAGATACTGCTGAAAACGAGCTGAAACTTGTTTTGACATCTTCTTTGAAGAATGTATTTGTACATTGCATGTAACATTGCATATATGCATTTGCAAAACCCCAACTAGCTGAATGGCAGCTATGTACAAAAGCCAGTAAGCTTTTGACAGGGTAAACAAAATCAAAGCACAGCTGAAGCACAGACTTACAGGAGGGAAATTCGTGTGAGATAGCTTGCCCAGAAAAAAAGCTAAATGGTCATCAAGAGGAAAGGAAGTCTCTGACCAGGAACACATGATGAAAGCTGTACTTTGTTGATTGCAGAAAGTTTGCTTTTAAATACGCCCTTCTAAGTGTTTAACTAATTTCCAAGAGGCTTGATTGTACTTCACTCAGCTTCAGGGGTTTTTTTCCTACTAATTTGGAGATAGATTGTACCTTAAGGCAGAGCCAGGAACATGGGGTGTGTGCTTAAGCTGCAGGAACCCAGGAGTAAGTGTGGGAGGTATTGTGCCTCAGCGACAAAACATCTCCCTTCCCCCACAGAGGCAAAGGAAACAATCAGCCCTACAGTTAACTGTGCATTTAAGTGTGAAAACCAGCAGTGTGCAGGATGGAAGCAAACTCTCTTCTGCCTTTTATGCAATCTAGGAATTTAAAGAAGCAACACCAGCAACCTTTCTGTGTGAGTGGTCCCATGTATGAGGAAACCACATGTGAATCAATAATAATAATAATAGGAGGAGTACTGATGAAGACTCAAAAAAACTCTCCAGGTTAATGATAAATGGTTTGACAATGATGTTTCTGGGACTGAATAAAAAATTCAGCCTTATCACAGCTGCTGGACTTCACCCTGCATTTAGGTGCTGTTATGATCAGAAAAGCAACTCTAAAAATACCTTCCTACTCAAAAGAACTGCTTCTTCTCTATTCTCTGAATCATTCCTGATACCTTTACTGACAGAACACTTCATTAGTACTGATGGCATGGCAGTGCTAATCCAGCTCCAGGAGGGAGGGCTGGATCCCAGTTTGCGTCGCCATGGTGGAAGGATGACTGGCACATAGCCCAGATCCCTGGAGGTGCAGTGTGGGGGCACGCAGGAAAACCATTCCCAA
This sequence comes from Rhipidura dahli, assembly GCA_013399225.1. Taxonomy (NCBI): domain Eukaryota; kingdom Metazoa; phylum Chordata; class Aves; order Passeriformes; family Rhipiduridae; genus Rhipidura; species Rhipidura dahli. The sequence continues at coordinate 103,085 of VXAC01002376.1, forward strand.
ATACCTGTGACTAGACACAATCACCACAAAAGAGAAATCACAATTTCTCTTAAGAACAAACACAAAAGCCTTCCAAAACCAACCAAGACCCTTCCTGAAACAGGGACAAGCAGAGGCATTTGCCCTGAAGGCACCTTCCATACCACAGTATGTCTACTGCAAGTCCACGGCACTGCCACAGACAGTCACTGTAACCAACTCTATACCCATGCCACCCTTTCCAGACAACGAGTTAAGACAAATACTATTTTTAAAGCAGAAGGGACTACTACTCATCACCTTATTTTTGCACATTTCAGAAACAAAGAGACCTTCAGTTGGGATAAATTGACATAGCCACACCAATTGCTTTGACTGATGCCAATAGCTTTACTGATTACTTCACACCTGATACAGTGTGCCAAAAAGGAGCGATTCCCTTGCTGATGATCACTAAGTCAGGAAGGGCTTGGCAGCTCCTTGCAAACACAGTACAGCCAGTGCTTGCCAGTTTATCCCTATGCTGCCTCACATTCTCCATAGGTAAAAAGCCATTACATCACCAGTGTGCAAACAGCCACATGGCTTGTGAATAGAAAATGGCAGTGGGACTTCTCCCATAGCAGGTGTACACTACAATGGGAAGTTTCCACATAGCTGAGAAAGACAAACACCTAGGGGTTTGGTGTTTATTTTAGAGTAACCTTCAAACTTGAAAAGGAGGAGGAAATTTACATCCCTTATTTCTAAGGCTCTTGCAAATAAGGAATTTGAGTGAACATAAGGAAACATGAAATTAAAACACTTCTAACCTTAGAGAATTTCAGTGTTTCCACATTTGTAAGTGACCACAGTCTAGCAGCTCTCTTTCATGCCAAGAACGTCCACTTTAAAGGACAAAACCATCAGAAAAACAAGTTTTCCTTTTTATTCTGAAGTTTTCCCCAAATGCCATTAGCACGCTGAATGCAAAGCAACTCAAACCACTGTTGTGGACACTGTGCTCTATCTTGTGCAAATCAGGGAAGGGAAGAAGCTTATTTCCTGATTAGCAATTCCTCTGTGGTAGTGGTGGGGGGGAAGAACCTGCCTACAAAAATAATACCTGCTAGGAAATATCAGCCTGTCTATAAACAGATGGCTACTCCTCACGGGATACTGTCCTCTCCAGGAATGCTGCACTAAGTTCTGAACCTCTTCCAATGCAGCCCTGAGCAGGCTGTGTTCCTAGCAAAGGTGAGGAAAGTTAGAAATGGAATGGAGCCAATCTGTGCATATAAAAGCTCTAAATTCATTACTCTCAATTAAAATGAATGAGGATAAGGATCGCTTCCAAGTACATCAATCAAAGAAAGTACTTGCTGCAGGAAAACAGAAGACACTGGTGTATACACGAAGGAATTTATTCCCATCTTCTAGAACATCTAAAACAAAATGTGTGCAGGCAAATGTACACAAAATGGGCAGTTTATTTTTCAGTTGATAAGTTGCAACTGTCTAGAAATAATGAGTTAAATATCTAGAGTTATCTATTTTGATTTTTTTTTAAAAGCTTCTTTCTTAATGAAATATTTGTAGGCCTGCACACTTGATTTTACAAAAAAATAAGAAGGTAACTCAAACCAGAGTGTTTTGTGCCATGTAAATAGGTATGTGATACTTAGTAGACAAGTATCAATTTGCCTCCAATTAATTTGTTCTGTTAACTATTCTATTAACTTTTGGGTACCATAAGTGCCTGTAACTCTTTCTGAAATCAACAGCCTGAGAAACTGCTGAGCACTGCAGAATTAGCTCTTGAGAGGCAAAAAAACCCTCAAACAAAAACTAATGCCTCTTATTGTTTACAAAAATACAGCCCTTTACAATGCTGGTTTATTTTTTACTGGGGTTTTGCTTTGGGTTTTGGTGTTTGGGGTTTTTTTCCATTGGTTGCAAGAGTCAGAACGTTGAGCTAGCCCTGTATCTACCATACTGTTAGAAATATATCAACATATTATCACAGTTATGGAACTTCAGAAATTAGGATATCAAGGAGAGTTGCACAGGGGATGCTGAAGCACTTAAGTAGGATGCCTGAGTAGTATGTGCTTGAGTTGGAATTTGTAAGAGATGGAAAAAACGCATTTTATTTCTGGCTCAGTTTAGCCTATGGCCTACCTCAAAAGCAGTATTGGAAATCCATGTTCATTATTTGTAAGGGAGTAACTGGTGTTTCTTTATGCAGGAAGAAAACAGAGTCAAGTCTTCCATTAACGTAGATGTGTCAAGACCTTGTCATTTTTAAGGCTATCATTTCATCAACCTATACCACAAAGCACAAGAAATGTGCTTATTTCATCAGGTGTGGCCAAAAGGGGATTTAATTTTACTACATGCCTACAATCAGGCTTACAGAAAAAAGAACCCAAAGAAGCAGCTGTGATGCATCAAAATAAGACAAGAGCCTTTCTCCAACCTGAGCAATGCATGCAATCCTGCTCTGGGTGAAAACCTCTTAGTGCTCCTAAAGGATGATTATCAGCTTTGGAAATGTTAAAACTCGACCTGCAGCACAGCACAAGGATTTTAGATTCTCTTAGGATGACTTTTCAGCGCAGGCCGTATTTTTAGGGTCACATAAGTAGCCACCTTTGCCAGGTCATTATGCTGTCAGAAACTATGAATGCATGACATTTTTCACACTGACATCATCATGGACCAGCTCTTGTTGGAGAGAGCTGGCACAAGACAAAAGGAACAAAGCTGAAAACAACCTATGGCCATGGTGGTGAAGTGCTCAGAAGGAAGGATGGGTGATAACAACATTGAACCTAAGATTATCAGGCCAGGGAAGCTGGAGCTAAAGCTGATGTATCTCCCACCTTCACGTGTGCATGGACTGCTTCAGGAAAACTGTGCCTCCAGCTGCTGACATCCACACTGTACAAGCACAACCCATTTGCAGGCTGCAAGCCCCAGCTGCCTTTGTTTTCATACCTCCAAGCTTGTTTCACAAGGCAAAGAACTTACAGATCTGCTGTGCAGGTCTCATTTTTCTGTCTGGCACTCCACGAGACCTGTGGTGGGAAAATGTATCGATGAGAACCACGAACAGGCACACAAACACAATTTAAATAAGCTGTTGGACACTGACTGCACTGAGCTTCAGAGCAGGAAGAGCTGCTTCTTCAAACTGTGCTATAAGGCTTTTTTATCTTGTCTGCTGACAGTCCAAAACTCAACAAACAACTATGACCAAAAACCTCACAAAACTCAGCTAACTCCCAGGGGTATCTCCTATTAGGATGGATACTGGTCTACCAGGAGAAACTGATTCTTGCAGAGGAAAAAAAAAGAACATTAAAGATGAGGAAAACGAAGGAAAAGAGAAGGTGCAAAAGCATGAGAAAAGGCCATCACAGAAAGACTACATGTGGTAGAAAACAATATTCCTTAAAAAAAACCTTATTTCTTGTTTTATTATCTATATACCAGCTAAGTTCTCCTGAAAATTTTAATTCTATAATAAAATACAATAAAAACCTAGACAGATTTACAAGGAAAAGAGGAGGCACATAAGATCTTTAATGTAGCCACAGAAGTTATCTCCCCTATGGCCATTTTTAGCATAAATGTTACTATATATACATCTGGTACTACCACAGGTCTCATTAACAGCTGTTCAGGTAGAGCTGTGAATTGAGCCATACGGAGACTATACCAGAGGGCAGGCTTTAGAGATAAAGACTTCAAGAACTGTGAATAATTTAAGACATAATGCTATACACAGGACTCCCCAAATTCAATTTGTCAGTGAACACGCAACTTACTGAAACATCTTTGAGACAGTACTGAGATTTGCATGATATTTTGGGTCTGACACTAATTAAAACTAAGAAGGGTTTGCATTGACTTTTGCATTTGGTTTGAGGCTTGGATCCAGGAGAATACTTTGGGTTCCTAAACACAAGCTTCCTTTGTCACAGGAAAAAAACACTGCATTACTTTCTACCCAAATCTACGTCAGTAACAGGAAACTGTGTTCAGGTTCGTCCCCCCTCCTGCTCTAGAAGCAACTGGTGACAGCTCAAACAAGGACCAAGATTCATTAGCAACACCCTCAGCCTTCTGACTCCCACCTCACGCCCCACGCTCCAGAGCTCAAGTCTTCACTGGGACTGCTAAGTGCTACTGAGATACAAATAGCATCTTGCAATAACACCATAATTAAAACACATATACTTATGCACAAGCATACTTCCTGAAACTGGGGACTGAACAAGTCCTTCATTAATTCATTTACAGTTCTTTCCTACCCACCAAAAAATTCACCACTTCGTCCCACTGGACTTCTCAAAGTTGATTTAATGGCAGAGTCCTCCTGGGAGCTCTTAAGAGAATTCATTAATTCACTTATGGAGTATTTACTTTGATAAGTATCAGTACTTCTTACATATATTTGCCATAATATATTTTCAGATAAAGTTCTCAAACATATAACCTTTTCATCTATCATCCTTCCCACATTCTCTTGAATCTGGATATACTCATATGAGCTGCTTATATCTTTTGGTCTGAAATTACTGTTTCACCATGAGTCTCTCACTCACTAAAAAAATGTAGTAATGCTCCATTTAAATGAATTTTTCTATTCCAAATAACCTTAAGTATTTTATCAGCGTTGCTTAAGCAAAGTAAAGAGTGGATGAAAGCTGCAAGACAGTTCCCATAATGTGACTGTGCTTGATGCCATAAAGGTGTGGGAACACTAGATGGCAATAACTACCGCACATGTATCTTTAAATATAAATTTTCTTTTACTCCTATTACAACATTGTCTGTAATGAAGGCAGTATTATTTAGAAAGCACCATATTGCACCCCCAAAAAAACCACAGACAAAAATCCCACCACAACCTACCCCCAAAAAAATACCAGCTGGGGG
>VXAC01002376.1:108036-256990 GCA_013399225.1 Rhipidura dahli
GGGGGCGGCTTTTAGGTTCTTTTAAACCAAACTTCCTCAAAGGATTAGCCTTCTATTTAGGTTTCAACAGCACTTCACAGTAACTTTTACTTGCATATGAATCAAGTTGGTACTTTTCTTAGAAGATTCAAAAGTTACTGAGGAAGAAAAAGCATTAAGGTCAGAAATAGCAAAACATTGTTAGAGTGTTTTCATTCCTAATTGAATATTTATTTCATCTTTTGGCACATAAAGCAAATGCGTAGAATGCACAAGCATCACAAAACAATGAAAATTGTTCATTAAGATAATAGCCTGTAGGAACATCAGTAACAATAATATTTTTTAAAAAAGAACAATTTACAAATTTGTTATTCATCATCACGATATCCAAGAGACTTCATAAGTAACAGCAGTGGAGTTCATTTAGGAATCTGTACTAAAACTTTGAATAATTCAAAATCCCATGGTGAACTATGTAAAGAACTAGGATCAGACTACAAGCGTCATGAGAAAACAAAAGCTCTCTACATTGGTTTGTAACATGGAAATATTAAAATGCAGAACTCACATCAGTGTACTGAGAAATGTATCCCCAAGGCAGTTAACTGCTGTTTGCATCCTGACAATGTTTAGGAGCCTGGCTGTGGCTCAGGGTCCTGCAGGAAACTGCAGCTGCCAAAGGAGGAGCCTCTGTCCGCAGCCCTCACAACCGGGTCACCAAGGTGAGCGTTTATCTCGCTCTGCTTCTGCTGTGTGAAGTTATCAATTACAGCTGCTCACTTGTCCACTCCAAGTTGTTCCAGCTCCTTCTGAAGATAACTAAGGCGTTTCCAGAGTGATTTAACCCAGTACCTGGGTTACCTGGAGGAGCCACGTTCGAGGCAGATATTTTCCCCGCAGAGGAAATTTATACAACGTTAAGTGTTTAAAGACTGCATACCTAGGGATTCATCTCACACTAGTTTTCCCTGGAATACCCTCCAGGACCACAGTGACCACTTGATCAGAAAGCAGGGCTGGGAGGGCGAGTGCAAGGCTGGGTCTCGTCCGACACCAGCCGTGGCACCACCAGCACCTCAGGAGCCGCCGCATCCTCGGCACAGCCGCCTCCATCACCGGGGAGGAACGGGGCTGCGGAACCTGAACAGATAAAGGACCGAGTAGCAAAGCAAGCCGTGATGCGGCAGCCCAGGAGGCAGCGCTGGTGCGTGCCTGTGCCCTGCAGCTCCGGGGTTCCATCCTGCGGGACCCTGAACGCGGCATCGGGAGCGGCGGCGGGACGGCAGCGCTCCCACCTGCGGCCGTGCAGCGGCACCTGCCGGCCCCGCCGCGCAGCGCCCCGGAGCGCCGGGCCACAGCCGGGAGGGGCTGAAAAATTGGACTCATTTGAATCCTGCAGAAGTTCCTGAGAAAATACAAATACTCTGCTTTCTACGGGGATCTGCCTCAAATCGGGTGGTTTCCTTGCCTGCCTCCAAAACGCGGAACGTGTTTGAATGCATCTGTTTAATTGAAGATGGTAACTAAAAAAGGGATCTGCATCCACTTTTATTGTCCTTAAAAAAAAAAAAAAAAAATCTCATAAACCAATTAATCTTTGGAGAGTGAAGCTATTCCCCATGAAGCAAAGGCTGGAATAATCATTCAACTTATGATTCAACTTAAGGAAAACTCTCTTTTAGTCAGATACTGTGATTAAATGTGTGTCTAACACACCTACTGAAAAAAAATGATCAGTTTAAATATAAGCCTATATGTTTGCTAAACACCTACAGGTGTATGCATTAATGTTTATAGCCAGCCACCTCAGTATTTACTAAACCTGGGAGCTCAGCAAGGCCTGGTGAACTTCCTTGGCCCAGCACCTCTGAGCAGACAGCTCCACTGCCACCTGATTTCTGCAGAAACTCCTCTGCCTCCCTGATGCCCCAGAACTCACTCGTGCAAACCCAAGCACATGCACAAACCTTCCCATGGGATATGGCAGGGAAAGAGGGGGAGTTCAATCTAAACTTATCCTTTCAGAAAAACATTTAACTCAAAATATAGTTTTGCTTTTCCAAATAGTAATTTTTAAGAACCCATTAAAACTTTTTTCCCCAAAGAAAACCAGCAAAACCAAACATGGAAGAAAACAAAAAAGCAAAAAGGAGAGGTAAAAGAAACTTCACCAAAATATTTGTCAAACTGGTTTTTCAAATCATGGAAAAAAGATAACTTGCCATTCTGATCCTTCCTTCACACCAAAAAACTCAAACAGATCTGTATTAGACCAAGAATAGACATTTATATTGCAGTCTATAAAGCAAAGTTTCACAAGAAGTCAATAACTCAAAGTGAGATTAGCAAAGAAACATTTAGATAACTGTTTCAATTTTTGTCTCACTGCCTGTAATACAGACCTAGAAAAATATTACCAAAAAAAAAAAAAAAAAAAAAAACACAAAAAAAAAAAAAAAAAAAAAAAAGCTCTACAGAAATAGATATCCTAAACCCATGCAAAAAAAAAAAAAAGTATTATAAAATTTTCTATGTGTATCAGTTACATATGTTGTTGTCCGGAGATGTTGGAACCCAAATAATTCTGAGAGAAGTCTGCTGCAGCCCCATGCAGCTGAGTTCCACTGTCACACTCGGGGCATAAAACCCCTCACCATCCACAGTGAGATGATATTGTAGAGCTTTCCCAGCTCCCAAGTGCCTCAGTGCCTGGCTGCCAGAGAACAGAGAGTTCACACCAGTTAAGGACTGTGGCAATGGCACTGATGGTTTGCTGCTTTCTGTGTCCGTGTATCCAGATCCAAACCTTCATTTTACAAAGAAAATAATACTTTCTGCTAATTCTCTCTAGATCTGAAAGTCATCTGGGATCACCATCACCGTAGTGAAAGCAAGGCTAACAATCCTTACATTATCAGTAAGGGAAACCAACTCTCCTTCCAGTATCTGCAGGCTTTGCAGTCTGGAGTGAATTACAGAGCAATACCTTTAAGTACATGGACTGAGGAAAATAGGTGGTTCTCAGAATACAAGAGTGGAACAGTTTCACTGAGGAAGAAAGAACTTTCTTGCCCTAAGTTTGCTATCACACAGGAATTTCAGAAACAAACAATAGGGAAAGTGTTATTTATTTCCATAAGTCCTGACATGTGACATCAGTAACAGTCACCTGCTAAACAGATTGCAACAAAAAAATAGATAAAGTAAGAAAAGTGACAGCAAGAACAACTGATTTCCAGAGTTCCAATATTGTTCACATCTGCAGCAGGAACTCTAATGAAGCGTTTTCTATTGTCTCTAATTACAAAAGATCTTTACTTCACTATTCTTATTTTCAAAATTTTCTCTCCAAAAAATAATGTTTCTCAGAGAAAGCAAACAATATTTCTAATGACCAGAGACAGAAATTCTGCTGCTAAATCACCACAAAATGGCTTCTCTCCTCACAACTTCAGGTTGTAAGTTGCCAAATCAGGTGAGACAAGAAAGGAAAGGTGTGGGGAAGGTGTGAAACAAATCCAGAAATGCAGAATGTTTCTGCCATTCACAGAAAACCAAATTATTTTCAGCTGGGGGAAAGAATCTTATTAAAAATAGATTCCAGGGGTCAGCTTTGTATCTTTTTCCTTGGTTTCCACTACGTTGTCAGAAGGGGCAGAAACACCTCTGGGAAAAACTGCTTGGACAGAGCTTGACAGCTTAACCTTTTCCCTGTATTTTCAATTCCTTGGTTTACCTACAGCATGTCTGTACTTACAGTAGCAGCACCACCTTAGAGGCAGTGGTTTAGGAAGTATCTATCAGCATTTCCTCACCACAGAAAATGGCTCCAAATTAAAGCCTCTCTCAATCAGGAAGCAGTTAAAGCCTGCTGAAAGCAAAGCCTCGCTGAGCAGCAGGCAGTGCTGGCAGCACAATGGAGCCGAGACCAGAGCGTGCACCTCACTATCTGTCAGCCACCCTTTCTAGCATCAGACTAAAGAGACCCACTGAAGTCAATGAAAAGGTTTCCATGGAAATCAATGAGGTCTGTGTAAGGCTGTAAAGATGCATCATTAATTTTTTCAGCCTCACTTTCACACACATCCATTCCCTCTCTAATATCAGTTCTTATACTATTTATATAACTCAGGATCTAATCAAGACGTGTACTCCTACTTGCTGGGAGCTGAAAAGATCATGCTGATTTGTTACTTATGTTTTAATATTTAGGAGGTACCCAGTTACACTGGGTACTATATGGGTTCTATGAGAGCCTGTACAGAGACACTGAGAGGCAGAGAAGCAGCTTGGATATCTGCACACAAGAACTTTTACATCTAAAGACCTATCACATAACTGTCAGAACAAAAATTGCTTAAAACCTACATCAGTAGAATTTAAATACTGTAATCACTGTATTATTAATACCCAGAAAAAGGCCTAATTTTTTGTTGGCTAATGCAAATCTCATTAACAAAAAAACCCCCAAAAAGACAGCATTGGTAAGCATCTTCCCTCTAAACAATATATAGTTAAAAATCTTTTTTAAATCTCCTCTTTTTTTCTGCCTATACAACACTGCTTTGTTAAAACACAGTTTCTTCAGGAAAATATATCCAAAAAGTTGTTGGTTTATTGCTTCTGCTCCTTTTTTAATTCACAGTTGCTACTATACATAAAAGAGTTGAGAAGGTTGGAAATTAATAACTGCAGAAGCTGTGAGATCCTAATGACATTGTATTTCACAAGACTAAAATGTGTGCAGCATAGACTGCATTAGTATTGCAAAGTACAGCACAAACTATAAGAAAAGATTTTAAATTATTTACCTTTCTACTTCAGCACAAATGCCCTATAACCAATTATCATGAGATATTGCCTAGAAATTACCCAGTCATCTTGTGTTTCTATCTCCAGATTTACAATTAGTAATGCTATTAATGTGGATCCTGTACTTAGCATCACTAATTACATTGCTATGAACTAATGGTGTTAAAAATAGCAATAGCCATCAACTACCAATTAATGCTTAATGAGAGCGTATAAACCCTGGCATTGTAATGAATTTCCAAATTATTGTTTCTCATGTGTCTCTTGAAATCATACAAAAATGTGTGTAACCTATGAAGGCAGGCAGTGAATAAAAAAATATTTATTGTGAAATTTTGAACAGGAACAATAGGAAAATGTTTAAGGATTAATCTACACCTTTCAGGCAAGTAAACAGTCAAATAGAGATACACTTTTCAGCTAAACTCTCAAATTTTTACAGGGGTAAAAAATTCAGTGGTCACAGAGTTGTTTAACTGTTGCAGTCTTAAGCAGAGCAGGGCAAGAGCTTAAAATGCAGGAAGGCTGTGAATACTGTAAATATCAATAAACTGCTTTTTGTATTGAACTGTTGGAGTGCAGAGTGACACCCACTTTCCACATGAAACAGGTTTTGTTCCTTAAAATACTGTTTTAGGCAAGACAGAAGAGAATCCCCATCACCTGCATCATAAAATACAGGAGGTGCTGTTTATTTTGGCAACTTTCAGAAGTTAGGATGCACTTTAAGTCATAAAACCTGGATCTGTTGTGCCCTGGTGGAAGGAAATAAAGACCCACTACAGGTCTGATCTCTGGAGCACAGTATGAGGCCAGGACAAATCCAGGGCTGGAAGTTAAAGGCAGAGAAAACAAAAGGAAATAGTAGACAAGAACAAGAAGGAAGACTACTGAAAGCAAGTGGGAAATTCTGATTAGCTGGGAGATTCAAAAGAGATCCTTGTTTAGCAGGACAAACTAAACTAGACAACACTGAGATATCTATGCAATGTTGATACAGGTTTTGACACAACATCAAAATTGTGGATTTACTGCTGTTCCCTAACAGGTGTGCACTCACTGGGAGCCCTGGTGTACCAACAGCACTTAAAATGGAGCATCAGCATTGAGAAGAAACAACAGATAAGGAAACAAATACTGCCAAAATGGGGAAGGTCATCTTTCTGGGAAGAAGCCAGTTGAATAAAATGCCTGGAATGCATTTTATGAATGACCCTTGGCACCAAAACCCTGCCACAAGGGGACGACCTTTAATGCAAACTTTGTGAGTTGAGAGAGATGAGTATCAGAGCAGTGACAGCAGAAGAAGCACAAAATTAAACTGCTTTTTTCAAAAATGTAAGAATGGGCCTAGAATAAAGGATGGGAAGCCCAAACATGCTGCAATGATAGCCAACCTGAGCAGGCCTGGAGGAGCCACCGAGGAGCACAACCTGACCTGCCACCAAGGGGCACAGCAACTCCCTCTCTGCAGGGATGTGGGGGCAAAAGGACCTGGGGGACCACGGCTGGGTCCTCCCGTGCTCTGCAGGGCAAATGCAGCCTGGGGACAGCAGGAGCAGCTCTTCCCTCCATGGAGCAGTGCAGTGGGGGATCCAACCTCCCAGCTCCGCATGCCAAGCACGACAAGCTGGGGAGCAGCCCGGCCAACGTGCTCCATCAGCCTGCACTGGGGGGATGCTCTTCCAAGAGTTCTGTTGTTCACCAGACAATGCCATTTTTCTCATCTTTGCTCACTAAGCTCTGTGCACAGCTTTGATTAGAAATAAATCCCAGAAATTCCAGATATCTCCCTAGCCGTGCTGTATCATGAACACATGCTGGGACAACTGTGAAAAGGCAGCAGTTACCACTGGGAAGAAGCTCTGTGTTTCCTGTTTTGTTTTGCATGTCTCTGCAAGGAAGAGCAGATACACAATTCCGTACAAGGAATGCCTTGCCCATTGTTTACTTTCCTGGTTTACTTGTGACAAAATTGAGTACTGGAAGACATTCTACACAGAGATGCGTGGAAAGACTTTTCTCCCCTTAAATTTCACCATTTTTTCTTGACACATGTTTTATCTCCATGCTGGGTCTTCACAGTGCTTTTTGCTGAAGAAACAGATGTTCCACCAGAGCAAAGGAGGGTGGGAGGCAAGAAGATATAAAGGCAGAGGAGATGATCCCCATGGAGGCTGAAGGTCAGCACACCCAATGCTCCTTTCCTCCTGTGAACAGAAAATGAATCCCTGTCTCCTACATGACACAGAAATACTGTAGCCACCTTTGCTACTCTCTCATTCGGACCCTGACCATCTTAGACCTGAGAAGCCTTTTACAAAGGAACCTTGAGAGAGGTTTACCTAATGAAAAACCATTTTTTACCCTTCAATAAATATCCAAACACTCAAATTGGAAAAGCTTATGTTCCATATGCACTATTCACATTTCTCATCAAGAATGGCTGATTACAAACATCAGAAAATATAAACCAACTTATTTTGTTTCTTGGGAGAAAAAGTATCTTGATATCAATGCATATACATAGATATATAAAGAGAGGGATTTATGGTTTGGATTTTAAGTCCAAGGCAGTAGAGCTTTGTTCGGTATTTTTTTGCTATATACACTCACATGGTGGTCTCTTACAGTATTCAAAGATAATTACCTTTTATATCCATCTCTTCTAGTTTCCCTGTTAACAGAATACTGTCTCAGTATCCTAACAAACATTTAGACAGTACATAGTTATGGTGAGATTTTTATGCCCTCAATGTAAACCTGTAAACAGATCTTGAAAACAAGAAAGATCCCCTCTATACCAAGACTATTCTTCCATTTTCTCATCTTTCTCTATAAACAATATCAAACTCTAGACCACTAAAGGTACTCTAGTACTAAAGCAAACAAGCAAACTTAGATCTCTTTCTATGAAAACAACTAATTTTGATCTGAAATTATTCTAAAATATTGGAATTGAAATGTGTTCTTACACTTTGGCTCTTCACAAGTCTTTGACCTAAACCAGTGTTACTAATTCAATTCTACTCACTTCAGTTACTTCTCTGAAAATAGGCATCCATGTCACCTTTGCACAGGAAATCAAAACACACTTGTCTGAGATTGTTTAGTACAAGACACTTAAATTTCCTGCACTTCTAAAGATGCAGCCATGATAGCTTTCAGTTAGGCACCAGAACTAAGAATTCTCATTTAAATCTGCAGCAATCTCCATCTTTTTTCACCAAAAGCATCAATCTACCATGCCTCCATGGTGGGAAAACAAGCTTTATCTGATGTATTACAAAGGATTCAGAGCAGAACTGATAGTATACAGCTGGGATATTCTGGGAACACATGTTGGGAACACATGCTGCGATTCTGGGAACAGCAGGGAACACACATGTAGACTGACAACCACTGTGGTTAGTTTATGTGGGGTAAATTCAGGGTAAATACTCAAAGCAAGAATTGTGGAACCATGCACAGCTCCAGACTCCGTGTGCAGGGAGTATTCATTGCTGGGCACCATGTTAGAGATCATGCCTCTGCTTCTGAGATCAAACAATTAATTTTGAAGCTTAGCTGCTCTTTTAAATTATTTGAAAAGTATGTTAGAGCTTAAATATCTACAGCTCTAGCATAGCTCTTGGAAGGAGGTAAGTTTTTCATTCACACTACATATATTTGTTTCATTAACAATGGGGTATTTTTAATACAAATAGATTAAAATCCTTTTTGCTTTTTTCAGTTCTTCAAAGTCCTAATTTTTGTGGTTTTCTGCACAAGTATAAAGGAGATGAAGCCTAAATAAAAATGATAAAACATCACCTGCAGCCAAATTGATTAACTGAAGATTGATAAGATGAAATGCATCCATATTCAAGCAACCAGATAGTTGTTCAAAGTTTAAATTCTCATGTATGTCACCTTTATTCAGTGCCTTAACAAAATATTTCTGGAAACACTTCCCTAGCCTGTTCACTAAGGTTGAGATAATATGCAATACATCTGTATTATTCCTGTGTCAGCAAAGATTAATTTGTTGTTGTTGTTGTTTATCTTTTTGTAACAAAGAATAAATTAGAATTATTAAAGGCAGGTTGTATGCTTATAGAGTTTATTATGCAATTCAATCAAGTTGATACAACCCAATATGTTTAAACCTTCCATTCTTAGAATATTTAAGATACTGAAATGTGACTCCTACCTGCTCAGCTTTTGACTTCAGTGCCACAAAATTTCATCCTTATTTTTTTTAATAACACTGAAGATGATTGCAGAACTCAGCGTAGAACCCATTTATTGATCCATTTGAAACTTTTCTTTGATGCAAAACAACCTTCTGCACTATATTATAATTGTGAGTTACACAACCTGAAACTTATTTATACATTAAGTAAAGGAAGGTCTCAAATTTATCTCACCCCTATGAGAATACAAATAATCCAATATCTAGAAGTTTTACTTGTCAAAAGCACAAAATCATAATATATATTAACTCCAAACAGCCAATCTATGAAAGAGATTCTCCCAGCATATACTACCTGAGCCAGAAATCAAAGGGAAAATTAAAAAAAAAGAAAAGAAAGCTTGAGTAGAAATTTATGGTAAAATAATCTCAAATGAGTATTTGTGTTTCTGAAGAGATGGTCATACTAATTACTATGGATGGATAGATTCTATATATCAGAGTTGGTGCAGACATGGCAAAGCATTTAGACCCTGGGAGTTAATCCTCTGTCTCTGCATGCAGCAAGCAGTCTCCTAACAGAGTAGTCCTGCTCATTAGTGCTTATGAGAGATGTGCACTCAGTTTGTTGACTCTCAAAAAAGGTACTGCATATATTGTAATTTTATTCAATGAGAAAGCTTTTCTTTAGAGCTTCAGATCCCACAAATTCAAATTCCATATAAGAGTATGAATTCTGTGTAAGAATCTCTGTTCAGAAAAAGCCCAGAGCCCTGTCACAGGCTGAGTGTACGTTCTGATCCTCCCACAACATCCCCAGCTCTTAACCACTGCACTTCCAATCTTTTCTTTCTTGCTTTTCTATGGAACAAGCACAAGACCGCTACACGAGGAAAAATGTACGCGTTTATTTTTCAACTCATCTGTACGAGCCAACATCCCCACACGGGGCTGCGAGGTGCAGTGACTTGCTAACACAAGGTGGTGCTCTCTTCTTAGTAAACAGCTCCGAGTCTGGTTTACAGCTTGTGTGACTTTTCGAGAACTCCAGTGAGTTTTCAGAGGCGTTTTTTTCCCTCAAAACCAGAATCTCGATGCCAGAAATTTAAATAAGTAATTAAGGACCTTCTTCTCCCCACACACACCCCAAAAGATGTTTTGTGGAATGAAATGAAACTTCTCACTGCATTTATCAATTCTCCAATCACAGCTCTGTCTGCAGATATCCCATTGCATCCTCCAGTCTTTCTCTAGCTGATCTCTCTCACCCAGCCCACCAGCTGGGTGTCACCAGCACTTAAGACTTTCAAAGGAAATACACAAGTTCTTTCCTCACAGGCTGCTAAAAACCCCAACTAAATCTATTTCTTAGTTTTGTATGAAGTGGTAAAAGAGGATCCCTCGGAGACATTTTATGAACAAGGTTTCTTCTGTAATCTCAGTTTCCACCAATGAGAATCTAAACCCTGGATTAACTCCAACCCAATATTAAAGGTCCAACTGTGGTTTGTTTCATATTTGTGTTACTAATAATAAGTGTAAGTATTAAAGTTTTTCCATTTCCCTCCTAGGAAAACACTGGCAGGCCTTCATTGCCAGAACTTCCAAATCAGCTCCAAAAATATCAGTCATTTTACTGTCCATCAAAGCCAGTGTACACACAGAGCAGCACTTTCAGATGAAAAACCAGAACAAAACAAAGTAATCCCACTTGCTCTTTATGGAAGGCTTTCTTTCAGATGAAAATTACTATCCAGAGCAAGTTAACCATACGTTTCCCCCAGGTTTTGAATTGTTTAGGGTTATATATTTGTCTAGCAACAATAAAATTGACCCACTAGTGACAGAGATCAGTCACACACAGGACTCTGCTAATTTTTTGGGTTTCAGTGTGGTTCACATCCACAGAAACCTTTGCACCACCTTGGAGCACTTTTATCTCAGTACACACAGAATCACAGGTGACAAACTTATTTCTAGTCTGTTACAGGTCACCCTGAGCTTGGGAATACCAGACATCAGTGGGAACCCTCTCAGAACTGCAGGATACAGATTACACAGGTACACCTGGTTAACTATATGAAAATCAGTGCATCTAATCCCTTGAGCAGACACCAGAGGTGGAAATTTCCTACTAGAAGTTGCATCCTTTCCCTGTGCAAAAGTGTATGCTACAAAGCAACTGACTACCTTTTCCATCACTTCCATAAATTTCATGGTAAACTAGAGACAGTGGAAATCCCAAAGCATAAAACAAGCAAGATAAACATTTTCTCATCTCTTCCTTAGAAGTGTACCACAAGAATAGTAAGCATATGGGAAATTAGTTAACTTATAAAGATCTGTGTTACATAAACATCTCTTTAATCAGATTACTCTGGTGCCACGGGATTGTGCCATGTTTTATTTCCTCAAAGGACACGCTGTTCGGTTACTATAGCATTTCTATATCTGGATTAATTACAAACGGAAATGTGGATACAATTAAGTTTGAAATTAAACATTCTGTGTAGGAGGGAAGATAATCACTGCTTTAGAATGATCTGGCTGCTCCGACCTGTTAAATATCAAGCTATTCTCTCAATTAATTGGAACGGTACTGTGTGTTCTTAGAGCCAGCTAACTGTGGCACTCTGTACAGAGTGTTTGTGGACATATTGCTTCTCTGACCTATTATTTGACCTGCATTATTTGATGATAATAATAATGATTAATGTCCTTACACAACTCTTAATGTCAAGCATAGTATTTACACTTTTAAATTACTCTGGTTTATTGCACCTCTTCTTTTGGCTGCCCTGGATTGGCACCTCATCAGCAAGGAAACTGAAGTGTCACTGAATTCAGGCAAAGTTCTCCTCTGATTTGCAGCAGAGTTTATTATCAATTTTGATTTCCATGAAGGGTTTCAACAAACAGGATGTTATCTCAAAACAGGAAAAAGACAAGTCCTCTTCTGCAATCCTACCTCACGCTGAAAAAGAATGCGTGAAAAAGAAATGTGTGAAAAGCGACCAAGGTTCAAGACCATAGGGAGTGGGTTAGTATTGATGCAATTTTGAGCATGCTAATATCAATTTTTCCCTCAACAGAAAGACAGCAGAATAAACTTTATGCTTTATCTTAACAGGAAGATGTGCAACATTCTTGGGGCTGCAGCAATAAGAACTTAATACAGCTCAGGAGGGCCATCAGCAATACACACAGATCTCATGATCCAGTAAGCAGGCCAGGAAGACACAACTCCAGACTCTGTGGAAGGTCTTAAAGTTCATTATCTAAATGCTTGCTTCCCTTTTACTTTCTGGCCATCTGAGATGATAGGGAGTTTATATTCTCCTCACCTCCAAGTACAGTGGAAAAGAACAGAGCCATAGGGTTGAGAGATAGAGCACACCAAGACAGGGAGGAGGTAATGACTGTGTAGACTTCAGATTCAAGGCAGTAAGACAAAGTCTTTCATTCCTGATAGTACTGGTGAAGATATTCCTACTAAAATGCACAAAGAAAGGAGGGCTCTCCAAATGAGCTGTGCAAGTAACAGGTCACTGGGAAATTCAGAACTCTCAGAGCAAAGAACACATCTTCCTGTGCACAGACAGAGATCAGCTCGGTTCAACAGAAGTCTCTATATGTGAATTATAATTGAAATACCACAGTAGGTGAGGGCTAAAAAACCCAAAGGGATGATGAAAAATACAAACAAAATTTACATAAGCTCTCCATAGAGTGGTTTCATGTGGAACTATAGCTCAAAGTTTAAATCTGATTTTCATATTTCTGAGCATCAACTGCATACATGCAAATAAAACAAACAATAAAAGACAATGGAAAATTATCGAAACTGCATAATTAGAACACCCTGATCTTCTTATTGCCAAGCCCTTGGCTTTAACTACTGGACCACATGGCTCACACCCTAATTAATGGCTATATTCAATGTTATAAAAATTTCCAAATCTTTTCTTTTTTTTTTTTTTATAAACCTGAGATGGAGCTTTCCAGTGCCAAGCAATTAGAAGTGTGTCTTAATCCACTCGTATACTTTCTACATGGCTTAGCATACAGCGAGTACATTTCCCAGTCCTCCTGTTTGGCTATTGCTCTTATTTACATTTATTTCCTTTTATATTAAATGTTTCACATTTTGTAATCTTAGTCACAAGTCAGCTTCACTGAAGATGGGAAAGGATTTCATGGTCTCCTACAAAGTTACAGGGTAAATGAAGCAGAGATTCTACTACAAGCCTATGACACCTATGTTTTAGTGAGGGTTTTATGCATCAAGTATGTAAACCATCCTGGGAACCCACAGAATGAGAAATTCTGTGCCAGGAGACTGTAGCACACTCCCCACAAAGCATTTAGTAGTTATTTTTAAACATAAGAATGACAGCAATAATAACAATAGAGAGGATTTAAATATCACCACAGAAATATTTACAAAAAATACCACGGAAGAAGAAAAAAAAGCTTCTGTGCATATTTTTTTGTGAAATTGTAAACTGATACTCTCATTTGCAAGTGTTTTTACAATACAGAATAGGAACAAAGCAGAACAAGCTCCTGAAAGCGTAAAGTGGATTATTGAATCAGTGGAACTGTGAAGAATCTAAGTTATAAAAGAGTTTCCTTTTTTAATCCTGGCACCTGTTTGCAAGGTGCAGGCCTTGTTGCAAAAATTTCCAGTTTATCAGAAGACTCTCATCTTAGTATGGCCATTAATCTATGCAGAGCATTTTTCTTTCAAAGTTTGAGGGTGATAGGGTAACCTGCATTTCTTTGAACAAAGAAACCCCAACCCAATATAGCCTTACCTTTGCCAACTCAAAACAAGCACAGGTTTTAAGACCAACTAAAAGTCTCTTAAACAAAGCTGCTCATCCCGAAAAATGAAAAGGCGTATTATTTCCATGTATGTGATGAGTTCCAGGAGAAACATGGTGGATATTATCAGAAAACAAAATGCATCTGTGGATCTTGTAAAAAAAACCCTGAAATATATTTGTGTGGTGACAAGACCAGTGGTGTTTACAGTAGCTCCACATTTTCATCCAACAAACATCCAACACTTTTCCTATAAACTTTTAAAAACCTTAACACCTAGTTTTCCCAGAGGCTCACTGTAATACTTGAGGAAAATGCTTTTTCCAAACGGAAAAATTCAAATTTCTCAAATAAAAAATCCAGTGAGCCCAAGGAATTAATAATCCAACTCCCTATGAGGTTTTAGACATTCCTACTGCCTGTGTTTCTGTTTTCCTGCCTCTAAAGCACAGTAAACACAGAAATACTGTCTGAAGCTGGTTATGAGCTCTTTCAGAAAACTCATGCTTACCAACCATTTCGTGGGGTTGCCAAGAAACCACAGCAGATGCTATGAGAACAGCTCCTATTTAGGAGACCACATCTCTGCAAACATCAGTTCTCAGGACAACAATGAGGAAAAAAAAGCTTTAGAAATCTTCAACCCAAAGATCTTTTAACCTATTTGAAGTTAAGCAGTTGCCTTTCTGAATATCCCACAACCAGTTTTCTAAATATTTTGATGCCTAAGCTCACCATTACCACCATGATACATAAAACACATCATCGAGTTCTGGAGATAGAGGTCTTGAAGTGGCTCTACTGTTTGCTACTCAGTTATTATTACCTTGGGTTTGGATAAAACCAGAAAGTTTGTTATATAACTCTTCAGAAACAATTCTCACGATCAGAAGGCAGCAGACACAAATAGATCCACTCGCACAGGGCTGAGAAATGAAGGAACATATCAGACCTAAAGCACAGCAGGCACCATTTTCCTGGTGACCTTTTCCTTGCAGCAAAGCGATGGCCCTGGTGAATAAATGACCAATTTGGGTCTTTTTCATTTAACTGATTTTGGTCATTTGGGGGCTCCAGACCTGTTCCCTTCTCCCTGGGAAGGTCTGTCCCTGCTGTGAGTGGCTCTCTTGGTCAACAGCAGGAGGTAAGGCTGGTGGCAGCTGCCTGAAGAGAGAATACAACAACCTATTACTGCTTCATACAGGAACGGCAGCCACCTCCGATTGTGTGAAGAAAGAGAAAGAACACTTGTTTCACCCTTAGCAATCTCCCCTATTTCATCCCAACCTATAAAAGGTATTCACACAGCTCCTACTGAGCTATGCAATCTCCAGTGTCCTTACAACACTTCTGCATTGCAGCAAAGCATATCGTATCATTGTGCACATCAAAAATTGATGCACAGAGAAATAAAGTTGCTCGAGGTAACAAAAAGTTTGTAGTCCAGAACAGACACTCTGTATTTGGAGAAAACCTCTTAAAAAAAAAAAAAAAAGCTTACTTTTACAGACTCCCCAGAAAACTATCAGTACCAAAAAATTTGATCAATCCACAAAACAACCCAGTTGTTACACCTCTATTTCTCCAGACATCATCTATGCCTTCATCTTAAAATACTTGCAAAGCCAAGCTGCAGAGTCAGTCAGCCATCTTACAATAGATCAGACAGGTAGCAAGTTTAGACTTTATGTCTGAGCTTCCTTTCCAAAAATCCTGGGACAAAACTCTTCTACAACCTCAGCTTGCATCACAGTGGTAAAATCCCAGCCTGTAAAGCACTTTCTGGAGACTCAAATCTGTGAAAGCACCAGTTAAGCACCAATGTTAAGTGGGGAAGACAGAGGATGAAGATGAGGTCCTTACAAATGAAACCCCATCTGAAAAAAAGTAGTCACTGGAGGCTAAAGGGAATTGTCAGGCATGACCTCCAGCATCTCTAAATCATCAGGGCAGATATCATGTTATTTTGGTGCAACTGTGCAACAAAAGATGGATTTAAGTGGTCTTCTTTAACTAAGCCTCTACCTAAAACATATGGGTAGGAAATACTGACTTTATTTAATCTGCACAATTAGTTTCGGCCCATCTGCAATGAGAAAACTCATTTTACCTTGACTCTACCCTCATTTCATATGATCCGAGCACCCCTGACTTTCAGCATCAGAACATATAACAAATAGACACAAAAATTCATGAAACAGATTTTTAAAAATATACTGTATGTGAAGATCATGAGAGATTTATTATTAATTTTGCATGACTATTTAAGATCACTCTTTGGAGTCACTGTCCTATGGCAGGTATCAAGTTTTGCCTTGGCAGAGTATGCAGGATAAAAATCAAGACACATGTTCCACATAAACAAAAAAATGAAGCTTTTTTTTTTGCTTTTTTGTTATCAGCTTCCTTGTAATAACCTTTAGAAAGAATATTATGTAAAATGTGGAACTTAAAGTTTATTTCAAAGTTATATATGGTACACAAAAAGCTAAATCACACTTGTTTAAATACCGTATATACTGTAATTACACACTTTAGTTTCATGCTTTTGGTCATGCACTTAGCATAAGTAGTTGTAATTACACATTTAAAGCATGTAATCATGTAATTATTAAGATGCACAATTCAATTATATAATTAATGTATGCAAATACATAGAACTATCCTGTGACATTGATTTTAAGTGGAAAACCCCACTAATTCTGAGGGTAGTTCTGCTTAAAAACTCATTACACAATACAGCTTGCAAAGAATTGTACTGACAGAAAGAAGGCAGATCCATTGCCATGCTTCTTTGGATATCTGCATGAAATGTAAATAAATAAACAAACAAATATATACATAAAGTGAAGCCATACACATACACAAAGATGATGAATTCTCAAAATGAACTAAAATATTTACAAGCTTGTTTTGCAGCTTTGGTAGAAAGAAAATCATCTTCAAAAATACTCTACTACTTCCTAATAAATGGCTAGGTCCTCAAGCAATGGTCTCTTTACACGTTTCAATTACCAAAATACGTGTTTCATAGTTTCCTTCACAAAACTAGGAAAGGCAAGAAAGCAGTTTTCAAAATCAGACAAAAGAATGGGACACAAACAGCAAACTCATTTCCACTATGATTGGCTTTTTGCTTAACCACTAAAAACAGTTGCCAAAAATATAAACCCCAGTATTATTTGCCTCAATCTCAGTGAACATTTCTAATAACACTTTTAGCAATTTTTTTGCCACTCTTCTCATAATGGACTTCTAAAACCAGGAGGGCTTCATGCAGAACAACACAATAATTAATGGTGCGTTCAAGGTTTCTCTCCAAGAGTAGAAAGTCTCAGAAGAAAGAAAGCCACTGCCAGAGAAAAGGGGAAAAGTTGTCCTTCTATTCAACCACACAGATATTGCAATCACTGATCCCCAGTGTCCATTCACACTCATCAGTGGCAAATCAGATTCGGAAAGGAATTTCAAAAGATGACAATATCCTGTTGTGAGTTCCACTGGAGAGTGGGTTCACCTTCCCCTGTACATTCACCTTGATGCAGTTTGAAGAATAGTCCTGATGAATTGAGAAGCAGCCCTTGCCCAAGATAGTCCACGAGGAAAAACCATGATCTGTGTGCTGCAACCAGCCCCAGCACACACACACAGAGAATTTGGTCATTAGTAACTTGGCAGGAACACATCAAATTAAGTAACATGTACCTGAGCACATCCAGATTGGAAGGAAGCACCAGGATGTTTTAACTCTCCCTGCATGCCCCATTCTCTCTGCCCTTCATAACACTTTGTAGAAAATCTCATTATTAGAAGTATAGTTGTGCTGGGAAAACTCTTGGTTACGAACTGAGGCAGGCATGTCCCAGTGGAAATCTGACTGGGACTCAGTAGACCTCAAACCATAAGAATAAATATCTAATTGCTGGGACCTCATTGTTATATGTGACACATTCATACCCATTCTAGAAATAGGCAGAATAATAAATTCTCAAATTATTTTCATTAAAGTTCCTTAGTAGTTATTTCCTTCAAGAAAAGAAAAATGTTAATACCCTGAGTGTTCCCTGGCTTGAAGACATAAATCAAAGTTGATAGATATGCACAGCACGTGTGACAGTAAAATCAAATATTAAATGATCAGACTTCTCAAATATCAGAACAGCTTTAAAGATGCTCCTTAGATATTCACAGAATCTGGGATGAAAGCATTTTTTTCCACTGAGATTAATATCTATAATTATTCATCTGAAAGTTATAAGGACACATTCATAGTCTAGGATCTTAGAATTCATTACAAAAAATGTTTCACTGTCTACTTTGATTTCAAATAAGTAACTATAACTGCATGCTAACATAGCTGAATTCTGCCAGGAGAACACACTCAGGCAATGTTATTTACATTGCTAGGTACTAAAGGTCAGGAACAGATATATCCCAAATATTTATACAGGACAGGGAAAACCCCAATCTCCTCTAGTGGAAAGCCCTGAACCTGAGCCTATTTCATCATCAATTAGCACAACATGGCTCTGGTCTTTGGTGGTGTTTCTATCACAGGCTTTCCCACCCCACAATTAACATTTATAACCTGGCAAGCAACAGCTCTGCAGGTGATCTCTGCTATTTTCAAAGTATTCTCTTCTATCATCACTGAGGAATAAAATAGTTAGCCTTGAAGAGGAATTCATCTCTTTTTGAAAGGTTACCAATAGCATTTCTCTGTTGGCAGTATTTCAAAGAGAAACTACTGCCTCTCTCTAAGGCCCTGCAACTCTTTGGAGAAGGGAAGGCTACTCTGAAGTACTGTAATGCAGAAACACCAGGTGTTCTGTCTGAAAAATCAAACCAAAGTGAGATGTCTTGGGGGATCTCACAAAAATAGGATGGCATATTTCTATTCCTCCAAAATGTCCACCTTATCTTCACACAGAACAACCAACATATGGTTGTTTCCTGTAATTTCATGGGATTTTGCCATGTGATACTGAATTACTGGAGCTGCTGCTGCAGAAAGTGCAGACACTTTCTGTCACAAACCACAGAAACAGTAGATGTATTTATTCATTTTCATTTGCTGCTAACAACACTTTGTGCTTTAAACAATTTAGTTTATCAGCTTAGTTTTAGCCTTGATGCAATGGTAGAAGACAGCATCATAGATCTGAGGGTAGTACATTTCATGGGTCAGATCCATAAGCATTCCCAGCCCACACCTTTTCAGCTTTTCCCCTGGCCTTTCCATAATTTTCAGCACCAGCTTACCAAGAGTATTTCTAACTAGACAGGTTCAGGTTCCTACAGGTGCAAGTTCCTACAGTGGCTAACTTTTAACAATTGTTGTACTGACTTACTTCTATTCCTTTTTGTTGTTATATGGTTTCTAAAAATTTGGTACATTACAAAACAAGCAAACCCACAAAACCCAGAAAACAGCTTTTTTTGCATGTGCCCTTGTTGGCAGATCCTGATTAACTCTCTTTTCCAGCTGCCTTTAGGAAGAGTGAGGAGTTGCCCCTTTTCTCTTAATTTTTTCTGATACTGCTTGAGGAAACCTGAAGCTCCTTCTCTAATAAATGTTCCTTGCTTACACAGACTCATGACTGTTTCTCTGCACATTAAATATTTAGGCTAGCATTTTAGAATTTTAAGCTTGCTACAGAGAAGAGCCAGTCTTCAGTTCTGACCCATAAGGTCAAAGCATATCTCAGAGGCATTGGGATACACATTTTATCATCCTCCTCAATGCTGCTGTCATGGCAATTGACCACTGAAAACAGGAAAGTAATGAAAGTCATTAGATGTTACAAGTTGGACATATAAGGATTTTGCCGCTGTGGGAAAATCCAGCACTAGACTAAAATAGCATACAGCAAATACCTTCAAACATGGAAGTCAACACATTGCAAGGCACTAACTGCAAATCTGCATATGAACTTTCACAAAGAAAGGAGTTTGGAAAAACATAGACACACAAAATTATGCTGGTTTGGAGTCTGTTTTGGTAAACATGAACAATCTTGATTTAAAAATCAGCTATAGATTTCTTGCACTATAACATTTATTGTTGCTGACACAAGTGGCATTAAGACAGAAAACATTTTCAGACTGATGGTAGAAAATGATTTATTTCTAATGAGATGTCATGGATGTAGTATAGTAACCTAGCATACTAATCTCATCACCATTTCCTGTGGATCAAATTTGAGCCCAATGCTTAATTGGGCCTTGTCCACCAAAGAAAGATTTTGGTCTATCTGTACCATTTCATGTCATTTACAACACTGCAGCCCAACCCATTTCTCCCTCCACTCTCACCCTTCCTGCCTCCCAGACTGACCAGGATGAAAATAAAGAGACTCTGTGTGACAGCTCCTAATACACAGGGCACCAGCATCAAGAGCCTGCCTGTGAGGAAGGGTTGATCACTGCAGACAGACCACAAGATCCACCAGCACATCCATAGCACCACGAATATTTGATATCCCACAGTGCCAAGAGCTGCTAACAAACCTAGAGGAAAAGCCTGAGCAGGGAAGGTGTCACGAGGATGTTGACCACCAGTGAGCTTTACCTGTGGTGCCAATCAATGCCCTGAGCAGCACAGTCAGTGTGAGCTTCTCCCTCACAGTGGGATGCTGTCAGCTACTCTAAAACTCTTCAGCACCATTTGGTAAGAGAAAGACAGGCTTGTATTTGCTTTAAAATTTGACACCAACATCAAGATTTATTCAATTAAGGTGTCATGTCCCATCTAAAGTGTAAAAGGAGAAATTAAGTAGTACAATAACATTTCACAGCTGATAATTGTGTTTCTGCCTGATTTGCTCTAATTACACAGATTGAACAGGCTCAGTGTTACAGGCAACCATTAATTACCCATTCTATAACCCAAGTGCATATTTTTCTTCTGAGTTTTATAGGTAAGGTCCAAATCCTTATCACACAAGAATTTCACATGCAAGTTTAAGTAATCTTGTAACTCTCCTTCCACACCCAAAAACTTTATTTTTCATTTGGAGCAGACATATCATTTCACTGCCAGCATACTTAAAGGTAGCTAAATTACTAAATTCTCTTAACTTACTTAAAGGTAACTTAAGAGAAACACCAAAGGAACTTTCAAATTCATATAAGAGCTTTAGCCAACCATGTATTTTCAATTATGCAGTAAGTTGTTTCATGGCATGACTGCTGCTTTTCACATTGATTAATAGGTATTTTTGCTTACATGAAATTGTTCAAGGGCAGAATGCATCATGATGAGAATTGCATTTCAGAAAGTTGATCTCATCAGATTTTGAAGCCTCTGTGAAAATCATATGTAATATAGTTAGCAATATTCAGCTTTTTTTTTTATTTCCCTTCACATCTCTAAATTTTGACAAGGAATTGAAATGAGTGCAAATGCTGAACTGTTTCCTATTAAATATTTCTGATAACCATTTACGTCTCTAGAGCATGTAACTACTTTTCACTGAAAGTAATTTTGGCAGAAGTAGCTGGCTTGTGGATTGGCCCTACGAAAATGTATATTCCCATTATGTTTATGGGGCTCTGATGAATACAAAGCTAGAGCTACTTAAAAAAAGACTACGCAAACACAATCCTTTGAAGGGAAGGAACATTTTGGAACTGTTACTCAACAGAGTACTTGTGCTAGAGGACCATGAAAAATTATTGTTAGACAGCAGGAATAATGCCACATAAAACAGCTCTGAAAGCCTTCTTACAAAAATGCACACATTAATTTATTACTAGCAAAGAGCTAACTGTAAAAGCAAATAAAGAACATCCCTGTTAATGGAGAATTTGGCTTTGAAATCATTTCATTATTTAGCTTTAGGTTTTTTTCTTACTTACACAGGTCTACCTTATACAGGAAACTAAATCTCTGATCTTCAGGAAGAGGACAGACTAAATACAATCCCTTAAAGTAAATGGCTGAAGCCACAAAGTTATGTGTTTCTCAAGGCTGTGTTTGAACCTTTCTCTAAGGAATTGTCTTTCAAAACATTATCATATGCCAAAATTAAAAATATTCACAGCCTGTCAACATTGTAACCTGAAGTTAAAAAAGCATATGTGAACACTCAAAAAAAACCCCCAAAAACCAAAAAAACCCCAAAACACCCCCCCCCACAAACACAGTATGATGCTACTAGAGTGATAACTAAATGCCAAGTGATCCGAATAAAATCAGGGTAAACTTATAGAGATAAGGAGTCTGCACTGAGAATTAGAATTGAATAGGTTGTATTTATGGAAATCATGTGTTTGTTTGCAAATCTGACAGAGGCATGACAGCCAGGACACCTCAGAACACTCCTGACACTATTCATTTTTAAAATCCACGGTGTGAGCCTTATATTTTTTGTCTCCTCTTGTTGTTCAAGCCATTTTATGTAGTGGGTGACTGGAATAGGTAAAATGAGAGAAAGAAGTCAAGCAACAGGAACTTAACGGTTTTTCAACTGCCTTTTTTCAACCTTTCAAATCAAGAGCTTAAGGTAGGTTACAAGGTTGGTATCATGTAACCAATAATTCAGATTCAGTTTGATATTCTGTATCTCTAGCCATCACCATCATCATCAAAACAGCCCTGCACCAAGAGAAATAACACAGGGAAAATGAAATAGGAATAATCTTATCAAAATCTGTTTCCTTCTGTGAGAGTAAAGAACTCTGTGATGGACCCTGTGATGCTGGAGGAGGTGTTAATCCTCCTACAACACTTGGTTTTGTGTAGGAATCTTTATTTTTCTCCTCATTAACACAAAACAGACCTTAGACTTGGCAACTTTTGCTGAAGAATTTTGTTGCTACCCTGACAATTCACTGCAAACGACAGGATGTACTTTGCTTCCACAGGTTCCAGTACTAATTATACCTGTCTCCCCATGCCTGACCACAACTCTGGCCCCTTTTCAGCCTGAATTCTGAGCTTCTCAGCATTTCTTAACTACAGAAGGGTTCTAACACACTGCATATTCCTGTAGTTTAATTGAAATAATTGAAAAAGGGAGGAAATAGTCAACATTCTCCTCACAAGTCATACTGATGTTTATAAAGTCAAGGTCCAATTCTCTAAGGTCCTAGATACTCTCAAAGCTTGGTCCTCCTTTTTTCCTCCCTTATCTCACTAATATAATTCATCTTCAAAAATTAATGATTCTCCTCTTGCCAGTTTTTTGTTAGTAGCCTTCAACAAGAACGGAGTCACTCCATCTCCACATACAATCACTGAGGATTGGAGTCTCTTATTAAAAAGGAGTGAAATAGCATCTCCCTGCTTCTACCTCATTTATGCCATCTGACAGAAAAAACCTTCCCAAATTCACATCTGTGAAAACAAAAGTCTAAATTTCACCATATGAAACCAACAAAAGAGCACTGCCACTGCAAACTTGTGCAAAAACCTCTCAGAAATGCCTTTCTGAAAGCCCTCTTGGGTTTAGAGTAACATTACGGATCAAGGTTTTCCATCTGAGACTGAAAACACAATGTTCCCTTCCAAAGAGCCTGCTCTCTTCCACCTAACTGCCAGGGTAAATGTGTACCTCCTACAAGCACATCAGAAGCCAAAGCTGTGATCCACAGGCCATGGAAGTTATCTGCTCCCCGGGGAGAAATTCCTCCAAGTCACTAACTGCTGATCCCCAGTACCAGGTACAAACAAATTCCCACCAATCCTCTCAGGCAGGGAGGCTCCCCGAGGGTCTCTGTGACATTGTGCAACTCATCCTATTGTCCTGCTCCCGTTGTTTGTGTTTTCTGCTGGTGCACCTCTCAAATAATACACACTGTCTGCAGACACAAAGCAGGAGCACACCATTCTCACTGCCTGCTGGTTTCTATGAACACTGCAGTGTTCTCTTGTTTGTTTTAGAAAAGACCCTCTTCCTTTATTCTCCATTGAATTTGTCAGGATCCAGCTTCCAAGAACAGCTCTGAATTTCTTCACGTGATTTAGAAAGCCTTTTGATGTTGCTTCTATTTTTGTATTAAAAATTCACTGCTTTGTAACATTGTCCTGTAAAAAATTTGGATTGACTCTGATAACTCTCAATACATTGGCATTTCACCAGCCCATAAATCCTCCCAGCTCTTTTGCAGACATTGGCCTGTTCTTCATCTTTTGAGAATTTTAACCCCAAAAAGAGGTTCAGTATCCTAGTATGTATTAGCTATTTGAATCCCACTTCTCAAAAGTAATTTTTTATTTGCACCAAAATAAGAGTAAAGGCAAAACAACCACTTGTACCCCACCAATCTTCTTCTATGTCTTTTACTTCAATAATCATAAGGCTTAATAATCTGTCAGCCAAGCCTTTTGTAAAACAGTATCGATTCATAATTCACTCTGCCTTCTAACTCAATTTAAACACAGGATGTTTATTCCTCCCTTTTGTCACATGAAAACTTCAGTTAAGCTGGATATAATTGCCTATGGTACTACAGAATCCAGTTCTGTTGTATAGAGCTACAAGCTATAGCAACCATCTATTATCACAGTGCAATTAAATAAACACTTCATCTACATCCAAATAACACAGCACGTTCCATTTTTCTAGCACAGCAGAGTCCAGTAATCCCTGACATGTCTGAGTGTACTTTATAATAAAAAAATAGAAACAGAAACCTAAGTAACATTAATAATTACAAGTATTTCCTTCATTCCACTTGCTCACAGAGGCAAAACATTATATTTGAAGAGCTAAATAAAGAAAAATATTGAAATATGTTGCCACATGTCAAGCGCTCAAAGCTTCAATTTGTTAGTATTAAGCACAGAATTTTTTGGAAACGCTATTCTTGAAATTCACATTGAAATACAATAATACAATCCTTATTTTTTTCCTGTGTTATTATTTTCACTTGCCTTGCATAATTCATTTAAATTTTGGAGAAGTCTGAGTTATAGTTTTGGCACAAAGATGCTGTCTTCCCAGAACGTGAGTGATGACCACATAAATTTTGAAACAAGGACTATTTAACATCAAAAAGACCAACATGGTCTAGTTAAATACTAAACATTCTCAGCTCATGCAGTCAGTCCTGCCCAAATTTCTACCTGAATTTTCTAATAAAATGATAATGAATAAAAATTCAGATTGTTTATTAATGATTATACCTGACTACATACAGTCATTATTTATTCAGGTCTTTTGTTAACATTTAAGTGATGGAGATGACTTTAAATTATACCCCCTTGTTACGGATGGGAACTTTTAAAGTTATACCCCGTCTGAGCTGCACATTGTGAGGCAACAGTTTCATTGCTTGGTTTGATAATGAGGCATCTAAAGCAGCCAGAAGCTGGCAGGCACCCCACACTGACCATGTTCTTACTTGCCTTCTCTGACACAGCCTCCTCTCCTGGCCACAGAGGCAGCACATCAGCACTAGACAGACAGTGGGATGATTCTGTATGGCCACTTTTATGCACTTACAAAATTAGATGCATCAAATAATGTCACAAATGCTCATATTTTACACTGCAAACCTACTTCTAATACTGGATCTCTGTGCTGACATCTGGAAATGTGAAATAGATAGGCATATGGAATTTATTATTTTGTTTTTCAAGTCATAATTATTAAATTCAAAAGAAAGAAAGTTATAAGATTAGTGACAGGCAATCACAGTGACTTGTTTAAGAGGACGACACTGAAAGACGTCTCCTTTGCATCTGGAGAGAAGTAGGAGTGAATATATCACGTAACTCACAGATACCCTTTTTTCAAGGAGACAAGTCATGTTCATTTTTACCTAATGCAAATACAAAATCACAATACAATCTGTCTCACTACTTTCCCTGTATCAAGCACCCATTTGAAAAATGCTCAATTATGTCTCCTACACAACAAACTTTGGGAGGAAGTGCTCTGTATCCCTATCAGGAAAAGGCTAAGTATAGACTCTATGAAATCTGCATTCTTCCTGCAGTGTAATGCTTAGAAACTAAAATTTGTAAGTATTAAATAGAAGAGTGTCACCTAACAGAAACCACAGCTATAGAACAGAAAGAAAACATTTACCCCAGCAGATGTGATCACTTTCAGTGTCTGGTAATATCTAGGTTTTTCATACAAAGTTATTAAAAATGAAATATGATATCAGAAAATTATATAAAAGTATTACTCTGTGTGATGAACTCAGCTCTAGACTTAAAGGAAGTAATGAAAGCAAAATGTTAGTCACTACTACTTAGCTGATCTGAATTATAACAATGTAGCATATGACATGTTTTTAAAAAGAAAGGACTTGTTCAAGACCAAAGTTGTTCTTTGTGTTACTTTTTTTTTTTTTTTAAAGGGTATGGGCACATCATGCTACAGAATAAAAATCAAATATGGGCAGATATGCAATCTCAAAATGGTCCTCAAGACCAGAACAGGACATTCACACAAAGAAACAAAGTCCCATAAATTTGCCAGCCCTTGCCTGGTACCCTAGAGGCATAGCAGATTCCACAAGTCAAAGGATAAACATCAGACAACTGTGGGCAACATTCAGTTTTAGTAATGATCAGAGGCTAAGAATAAAAAAGAACATTGCATTTCTCAACAGTAATAAAATCTGCCCATCCAAGTGTCTGGCTTTAAAATCCCCCGTTCATGGCTGGGACCAGCACTGCCCCCAAAAGTCAGCACTCATTTTCATTCACATCATCAGTCAAAGCAAGGAATGGATAGATAGAATAACAACATACAAAAATCTTCAAGAAAAGCAGACTGCTTTACTAATGATCAATTTCAGACAGATAAAAAAAGTATCAGTAACAATTTTGAGAAGAACTCATTTCAACAATCTAATGTCATGAAGTTACTAGAATTGGGGTTTTTGCTGAAATAACAGAACTTTGTGTTCAGGACACAACCTAAATTTTATTCACTAAAAAAAAGTTTACAAAAAATGGCATTTCCTTCAAGTCCTATTTGCCCCCTTATTTTGAAATCTCTACAGTTTGGGCCCAGTGTAAAAACAGCAGCAATATTTCACTCTACCAAGTCATAGCACACAACTTCATGCACAAAACATGGCTAAAGCTTTCTCAGCCAGTAGAGATCCTTGTAGAGTTCCTCTAACCCCCAGTCTTGGTTTTTTTTAGTGCAAGATGCAGCTCAGCACACGCCAACCCATCAGAGAAAGGTCATCCCCCAACCACAAATATTTGTATGAAGTTATGGGTAGGCTGCACTCTTCAGTTGTGCAGAGCCCTGGGTGTTTGATGTGCTCCATTATTTAGCCTTCCCAGCAGCAAATCAAAAAAAGATGCAATTTTGTTTCTTTTCAGAGCTGATTGACATTTTAATTAGTGCACACTCAGAAGTGTTAATCGAGCTATGAAGGGAGGTGGTAATTCACAGCTAGTTAAATACCCCACAATGGTTTTATGAGCATCAGTACACAGTTTACCACATTAGTTATCCTTTGGATATTTTTGATAGAAACAATAAATGCACCCACAGCGGTATAATGCTTTTTTCAAAGAAAACCAGCTTCCAGGAACCCATTCCTAACAGAGGATTCTCCATTCCTTCTATAAGACAATCTAAAACCCTAATGAGTTATTTGAAAGGACTCAAATATAATAACTTTATTTACTACTTCCATTTTCATAGAGTCATAAAGAGTATCCATAATATATATCCCTTCTTGCATGGAGTGTTCCTCTTCACCCCACTGATAAAATTA
Source organism: Rhipidura dahli (assembly GCA_013399225.1). Taxonomy (NCBI): domain Eukaryota; kingdom Metazoa; phylum Chordata; class Aves; order Passeriformes; family Rhipiduridae; genus Rhipidura; species Rhipidura dahli. The sequence goes on from VXAC01002376.1 coordinate 135,530, forward strand.
TAGAAACAAGTTTTTTCCTTTTATTTTTTAAGTATTCTATAGAATAAAAGACTCTCACTCCAAAGATCTTCAGAAACAAAAGCTGTGCTTGCTATTAAAACAGAACAAAAACATGTTGCATTATACATATAAGCATCTGAAATGAAGCAGTGGTATGTATACGTGCCACTACTTATTTAGGAATTTACAGGATTTACAAATCCTTCACAACAATTTTTTTTAAATTAGTAATTCATTTGTTTTTTTATTTAGTGCTTGCATTTCTGATAGATTATTTATTTTCTTCAAAGCTCAGCCATCTGGCTATTGTGAAAGCCTTAAAAAAATAATAGACACAAATGGCTAAGAAGATCCCTTGTTTTTCTAAGAAACATTATGGGTGTGGTGGGGCTGTTCTGGCAGTGTGTATGTGCATGGGTCCAGCAAATGATGGCTATAACAAGCTCTTGACAGAGAAAGTTATTCACTTCAGTTATTGGATACAGTAATCTTAAAATATACTCAACACTTACATCCAATGTTTTCAGAGAACAGGGGTAGGAAAGAATTATTTGAAAAGTTGAAAGTGGTCCTGTACACAGTCACATCTTCAATTCTGAGGAGCACAATTTAATAAAAACTCACCTATCAGAGGCAGGCTTTAAGACAAACTTCATCCTGTCACCACAGGGAGTGTACAAAAAGCTCCCCAAGCTGCGTTACACTTACCAAGCACTAGAAAGCTTCACCGTGTTTCTTCGCAAAAACTTTTCATTCACAAGTCTAAAGGAAGAAAATCAGTGCTGGCATTTTTTTCTTTTGCCTCTTCAAAGGGCTCAACAAATTCCTACATCAGTCAGCAGTACCTGTGAATCAGCTTAGTGCAAGGGTAACACACCACCAGCTGCAACACTGAGGAATTTTCCATTTTCAGGCTTAATTTCTGACTCTGCAGATGAACTGAGCCACAATAAAAAGACATCCTTACCCATTCAGTAGTGTGGGCTTAGAGGGAAATTAGCCAAATAATTTCAAAATATATACATCAAACAGGACATAGAAAATTTCTTGCATTTTTTTCCTACTGATTGCTGACTCTCAAGTGAGGAACCCTTGTTAACAATTTGCAAATAAAATGATCTGTTAAGATATTATGACAATCCTTGTAATTCTTATACATCTTTTATCTTTCACTGCATATACATATCGCTAAACACCTTTGAATGAAATGTCCAAAAATCACCCACAAATTCATGGTGAAACTACATATGGTACAATCTCCTAGTAAAGCTAACCTCACATAAACAGATATGGGGCAAGGGGGAAATCAGTTTTAAAAACATCACTTTCACAGACATCATTAAAACTTATGATTAAGAAATAGACCAAGGGTAGCTACAGTTCCGTTCCATATGATACTTTGTTTTCCATGTGAAATATGTAACTTGGCTCCATAAGGATGCCTTGGAGCCAGAACAGGGGGAGGGAGGGAGGGAGGAGGAATAGGGGATGATTTGCAGGCCAGACTGATCATGGGTATGTGACCAAACAGAGCCTCCCCTTCTTGTCCCTTTTATATAAATTTCATTTATTCAAATACAGCTGCAACAAAAAACCTGCAAGAAAACCCAACAACAACCAAAAAAAAGCACTCCAAATGCCTAAAAACCCCAAGAAACCAACCAACCAAAAAAAAAAAAAAAAAACCAAACCAACCAAGAGTGCATTTTTATAGACCAAGGACTACCAAACTACCATATTAATCCCTCCTCAATGAAACATGTGAATTCCAAGCACAAAACTGTGGGATGGAATACACATACCATTCACAGCATTCACTGCTATTTCACACCAGGAATGACTAGAAATCTCATTACAAAGTCCTTTCAGAATAATCTAGGCATTTTTTTCCTCAGGGAGGTTCATAGGTTATCTTTAAAAGATCCACAAAACCAGCTGAGCAAAATCTTGCCCTGTATTACTAGTGCAGTTTTCTTTTACTGAGACATCTTCTCAGTAAATTTTACCACTTTCAAAATATCATAGCTCCTGTTAATACTTTGAGATAGCATGTTCAGGGTTTTTACTAGTGCAGACTTCCCTTTTATACCCAAAGGTTACTGAACTTTTCAGTTGACTGAGATTTACTAGCCAAGTGAGAAAGCTGCTTGCATGAGTAAGGCTTTGTAACTAAGCAAGAAAAAGGCAGTTCTAACCATGGAAATAAAGTACATTATTCCAATAACTCCAGTAAAAATGGCATGATGGGGCAGCAACAGTACAAGGGCAAAATACCAGGGATAAAACAAATCATAGGATCTGCTAGTTTCAGACTGAGAAACTAGCAAATAATTCATCTGCATCTGAAACAACTTAGATTGTCCTTGTTTTAAAATTATTTGTAATTTCAAAATAAGAGACATCAATATAACACATAGTATATGTTACTCCACAGCCAATGCTTATTTATAACCAAATGCTTATATATAACCAAATTAATGAGACAAAAGTACATTGCAGTTATTCTTTGTAAAGTAACTCAGTAGGAAGATATTATTACTAAGTCTAAATGGATACTTTGCAATTCTTTTCCCCAAATGCATTCTTTTTTATTCAAAACAGTCCATAAGCATGCAGTAGAATTCTAATAACTAAGTTGAAAAAGTCAAACAATAATATGCATTTTTAATAATTCTAATAACTAATTTCATATAGATAGATAGACACACATATAAACTGGAACATGCATTACTTCCTGATTGGTAAATTCCATGCATTTACCTTCTCCAATTGAATGACTTCTGTAAGTACTACAAGGAAAATCCTGTGCCCAGATTTTTACATAAAGTACAAACAGACAGAAAAAACTTTCTGCTAATGAAATAATTTATAGATAGAAAACTCAATCAAATACCTTTAAATTATTATTAAGGACAAGATGAGAAAACCAACAGAGCTGCCACAGTCCTGTCAAGCTTTTAATATTTCTTTAACATTTTCCTCAGAGTTACATTTTCTGTCTGAATGAGACAGAATCAGTTCTCTGATCAACTTTGCCCTTATCAGTGAAGGTGAACTGAACTAAGAAGCATCTCCTCAGTCTATCACACACAGATCAATCCCAGACAACACAGAGACACTGCAGAGCTGGAAGAGAACACAGACTGAGTGGGAACAACACTCTCACAATACTGCAAAGGCAATTACCTAACTTCCAGCAAAGAAAAGAGACCATAATGAGGGGCAAGTCATTAATATGCTCACTCTAAAGCCAAGCAAGCCAATGGCAAAAAGAAAGAGATGCACGTAATTCCATGAGGTAAAGGAAACTGCAAGCACCATGGGACCCATCCCATGCTGCAGTTTGCTTTTCCCAAGAGGAATTGCAAGACCTAGCTTGTATCTCAGCATAAAAAGTGTTCATACACCAATCACTTCTTTCACATCTGTTACAGTCCTCAAAACCTGTGTTAACTTCTACTACATGAAACTCCCAAACATGTTATTCAAGAACGGAAAGGTTCCATTTTCTTTCTACACCAACCATCCAGAGAGCTGAAACTTAACATCCAACCTAAGACAAATTACAGCTCTCTCATCAAACTGGGGAAATTAGTTCAGTGCTGATATCCAAAATAACAGCACCAAGTAGAGCTTACATTTCTGCAACCAACAGTGTTTTAGACAAGCAGACAAGGACTGAGTTCAGTGCTGTAAGGTTGGAGAGCTCACACTGTGCTGCTCTCAGCACAGGATGAAAGAGATGGATAGAGTTGGTTTCTCTTGCTCTCCTGCCACGAGCAGAAAATGCAACACTTCCCAAGACCCCACTCCATGGGACAAATCTTCAACAGCACAGAGTACACAACTGAGTGATAAAGTAGCCCAATTTTAAATCAGCTGAAAATCTTGACTACTCTGGAAATAAAATTTTAAAAAGAAAACATTAAAAAAAATTTCTGTCTTCCAGGGTTCAAATGTTTCATGGCAGCTCTTATTGACCTATTATAGGATGTACTTTAAAGAAAAAAAGGATAAAAAGCCATGACCAATAGCACAGACCTCATTTTTAGTCACAGAACTCTCAACATTATACATGCTATGAAGATTATTTTCCTTCTATGTCCGAAAACAAGTTTGCCTTTTTTCCTTTCTTGCCATACATCAACTCTTGCCCCATTTGGGAAGGTTTGCAATTCAAACAGCTTTTCACTGAAAAAGAGGTTTTACTGTAGCCTTGAGCTACCTTTTGAAAAATATTATCCCATTTTTCCATTAATTTGCCCCTTGAGTATAGCAAAATGAATGGCTGTTGATTGTATTTATACATTTTGGTTTTCTTCCTTCAGTTGTCTTTCCTCTATTGAACATTTTAAATAGACTTCCCTTTCCCCTCCAGTTTTTTTTACAAGTCCTGTAGAGCTGTGCTCAGGAGTGCACAGAAGGCAGTGGCACATTTCTCAACACATGGTGTTCCATATGCAAGACATTTACACGTGTCTGTATATTGGATGTACTAAACGTCCTCCAACTGCAACAAATTGAATTGCTGCCAGTCACTACAGCATGGCTAAAAGAAGTCTTTACCTTCTTCCAACAACCACTTTAAAGCCTATTTGCTGTTCCTGAAGTACTGCAAATAAAGAAGAAAAAACCTGCTCAGGAAAATAAATATTATACTTTTTAAATATGAAAAAAAAAAAACTGGAAAGATCCAGATATGTTTTAATTTTTTTTCTCCACTGAGTTTGGTTAATTCACAGTCAATTCCATGAAAAATAATGTCTCAGGAGGGAGAAAAAGAAAGAGGGAACCATATGAAAACTCTCAGTACAGCACTGGTGGCTAATGCAGTAATCAGAGTTACACTACATGCCCATCCTGATGGGATTACTGCTCCAGATTTGCTCATTAATAAATTGTGAAGAGTTGGCTGTTCATGGTCTTCTGTCAGGTGCTATCTGATGATAGGAAGATCATCCCAGCACATTACAGCAACCAAGTGTCTTGACAAACGTCCTGCAAAACTGGGATATGGTATCTTGGCAGTATGCAATGGAGTTTTGCCAAATGTCTAACAGCCCTATTATTTCTCCCTGACAGGCTGTTTTACAGAGGTTATTATTTTCTGATTACACCAAATTAAAGTATGGGTTGCTGGACAGAACAGAAGGATATTTACATTGGATCTCTGACATCATTACAATGAGATAAAGGGCAAATACAAGCCAGAAATGCTTCACTTACAGTGACATTACAACTTGTTTACAAAAGAAGAAGATAAAGTAATTTAATCCTTATTTTCAATACAGTCTTAGCAAAACAAGTCTATTATACTTACAGTGATTAACCCTCAAGAGGCAATAATATATATACTAATTAATTGTGAAAAAAATGTATGTCTTAACAAGTACAGAATGTACATTGATAATAAGACACTCCTTGATTTTAAATAAAATTCAGACTGAATTTTTCCTACAAGTGTTTTATATTGAGGAAAAGTATCTCCTATTGTTGTCATCTACCTCACTTGGTAGTCACATGGCACTAATTTGGCAGTATTGAAGTCCCATGAAAAATAGCACCCATTGGCATAAAAGATATAAAATTTTGTCTAACAGTTGCCTTTCCTTTTCACTGTGTGTGGAAAATGCTATGGAGTGGGCAGTCAGCTCTGCAGTCCCACCAGTGTATCATCCAACAAAGAGGAGGACGCATCTAAGAGAAAATAATAGTACAGCAAATGGAATTATTTCTTTTCAACAACGAAATAGCAGGAGATTGTTTTTCTCTTTGCATTCTTTCTGTAGGACACACAAGTTACACATGTTCAGTACACAGCACTCTATTTGTATGTTGATGTGCATAGCCTACAAGTATATATTGTTTTCTAATTTCAAAGAAATCAACCTAACTGTAAATGGTAATTAAGACATAGTTTTTCAGATCCCATATCCATTAGCATAAAAAATAAATATTCATGACATTTTTAGTTTCCAACAATACAGTAAAATAATGCTGCCTAGAAAAGAAACAGGGCTTACATCTGTTATATTAACCATGGGAAAACAAGAATGGCACATATGTTAAAGAACAACACTGATCAAATTACATAGAAATCTGGGCTCATAGTAATAAAAAAGAAGAAGAAACTGAAAAACCTACCAAGGGTCACATCTGAAATCTAAGAGTCAGAATATAATAACCTTTCCACGTGCATTGCTTCTAGTAGAGATGAGCACTGTGGTACCAGAAACAGAACATAATGTTGTTGGTTCTGAGGTTGAAATTCCTGTTTAGGTTTTAATGGTTATAAAATTTATTTTATCTTGGCAAAGATACTTCTTATCTGCCATAGAATAACACCTGGACAGCTGCAGTTATGAAGTTGCTGGTATTGCCCTTGCTGATATTACTGCCCACAGCACAGACAAAACCGAACATTATCTTACTTGCAAGTTAAATTTTTTTTCTTACTCTATGCAATCCCCAACAGAATATTTAAAAGTTCCTCATTTGACAAAACAAAGCCTGCTGTCTTATCAGTCTCCAGTTAATAAAAGAGAAGTGATCATAGGAAAAATGAAACCACCAGGTTAAACACCTCAATGACAAACACAGTCATTCCTGGGATCAAAAACTTTAGTTTTACAGCTCCGGTCCAAGATCTTTCAAAGCCAGTTAAATTTCCATTCACCTAAAAGGCATAAGGATCATCCCAACAGTGAGACTCCCAAGGATTTAAAACACATATCATTGTTAAGGTTGCACAGTTTGAAGGGGATGGTTTCTCCTGGGGAGGGCTGGGAAAGGAAAGGCAGAGTGCACCTCTGAGCTGGATGTAAATGGTTTCAAACTTCATGACTCCAGTTTGAAATAGGCAGGCTGCCTAAATAACTCAAGTTGCATTGATTTGGGACCTTGACTGTATGGTTTCCCAAAGAGGAAGAGATTGTAATATGTCAAGGAAAACTGAAACAATCTTCAAAATGTGTTCTGTATGCTGCTGATTAGTCCTGTGATTAAAACCCCATTTTAAAGTTCTACACATACATTCTGTGTCACGCTCTTTTGCTAAAGAAAATTTTTCTATGTAGACGTTTGCATAAGGACCATGCCAAAGGCACATGCAACCTGATGCACAGAGCACTTAGCCCCCTCTAAATTTTGAAAGTGTTTTGAATTTCACAAGCTAGTGAAGCTTGGTCAACAGTGAATAAATGGAAAGCAAAAGGCAGAAAATACCCTATTTTATAATCTAAATGAACATTTTGTTTTCCTTTCTCTCCTAGATCCCAGTCCTGGCAGTCACACAAACCTGGATATAATGTGCCAAAAATATCAAGAGAGCTGACTGCAACTGAGATATTCTGAAAAGGGGAGTTGTTTTTGTCAAATCATACTGAACTAAGTCATTAGTTTCTCCACATATACTACTGAAGCCTAAAAATAAGATTGCAACCACAGCTATACCGGGTTTCAAAATAGCAGCTGAGTCCACAGAGGCAGCTGGATCAGGGGATCTGCAATTGGTCCGTGGTTCACATAAAAGGAATGATACAGCTGAGGTGAGGAACTTCTCAGAAATCAAAAGCTGGAATTACACCTATTAGGAGGACATATTTGCCTGAATTCTTTTAAATATTTATTTCAGTATGGCTGAATAAGTTTCATTTCCCTTCCCAAAACACTTTGTACTGCACTGTTACAAATTGGGTAAATGAGCTGTCTTGAACCATCAATCTGAAGCTGATGCCTCAACATATAAAAGGTGTTTGAGCAACTACCACTTCAAAAGTGTTGTCTACTGGCTACTGGGAACTTGGGATTAAACCTAGAAAATCTTTATTTTCTTGTTGTCTCAAAAATACAGCTTTCTACCATGCATTAACTAAAAAGAAAGGGATTTCACTTAACACTGACACACACGTTTCAATCTCTCCTGATTTAAAAAGAATTTTAAAAAATCCCAAAATAACTAGGCAATTCCAAAACCCTCACATTTTATAATTGAGGGTATTTATTAAATACAAATAGTTGTAATTTTATGCAAGGCTATTTGTTACCATTTGGTCAATAATAGACTAAGTACCAAAAAAAAAAAAAAGCCCTCTTCCTCCTGATACAAACAACAGCAACCTCCTCTTCAGCTTTTCTTTCGTGACATTGAATAAGCGTGTTTCCATCTCCTCTTGTACAGGGAGTTTCCATTCCTCTAATGATCCTGGCTGAACATTCCAGTTTGGCTCCTGATCTTTTGATAGTGAGTGATTAGAATGCTCACAGCATACCCAGAGAGGTCCCTCAAGCGTCTGAACGTGAGTATCAGGACTCACCCTTTGGGAGCACTTTGTTTGATACACATTTCATTTTTTCCATGGCCATGTCCCACTGAGGGCTCAATATACATCCTATGCAGGAAAAGGGAGCAATCAATGCACCCAGATCCTCTTTCTCCCTGACTACTTCCAGCTGTGAATCTCTGGAAGCGATGCCTTAATTCCCAAGTGCCCAGACCAAGGGTTTGCATTATTGATTCTCTATTATTTTGGTCTCCAAGCCTGTCCAGTTCTTTCTTTTATAATGCAAAATAACAATCTTTATGGTCCCTCCTAAATTTTTGTCATAAATAGATTTCATCAACACAATCCCATTGCTTGTGCCAAAGTCATTAACAGAAAAAAAAATGAGAAAAAGTAATTTTTTTCTGAGTTAATCCTTTAGGAAATAAGCAGGACCCTTCAAACAATGTTTTTCATAACGATTCACTGTTGATGGATTTTAAACGGTTCCTTATGTGCTGTGTACATTTTTTAGCACTTATCATCATAACTAATAACTTGCCATTATTTCTTACAACCCCTAAACTAAGTTACCAAAGCTTATGCTATCTTCTCTCTCAAAGATCTTCTAAAATTCCTTTTTATAATTTCTCTTGCTATTAATAAAATTTTCCACAGCTCCAAATGTCACCGTTTCACTATCTTAAGAAATACTGGCAAGCTGTTGCTGTTGTTATCCGGAATTTCTAGATTACTGCACACCACAGCAGACTTTCACTACAAACAACATCTCATTAAAATTTAACACACCTGTTAAATAAGAAAATCCTATCAACTTATGACAAAAATGCATAAATATTTTTAGTTCATTCCTGCTTTCTTATACTCAAGATTTTTTCTATGTTTCATTTCTTCTTCTATAACACTGGAGCAGGACTTAATCGCTCCTCTTCTCTGTAGGCCTAATTCCTGCAATGGGGTGTATTTCTGAGGAGTTCCACAGCATGTTTCTCCAGCTATATGTTTACAGTATCTTGAAGAAAAGGATTTAAAAGTTGGATATATTATTTCAATACTATGATAAAGTAAATACTGGTGTAAAAATGTAACCCAAAAAATAGTTTAAGCACTTAATAAATAAAGTACTGTAAGCAAAACGACTTCCTGTGGATCCCCTGAGATCCCAGCCACAAACATCAGGAAAACAGTTTGAGAAGCAACCACAGAAATAGAAAGTTGGATATTTGATTAAAAATAACGCAGAAAAAAATGAATACCAATCTTATTTAAACTTGGATTTAATAATAAAATGGTTTTATTCTGCAGTATTAACCACTTAGGTCAATCTCACCACAAAAAGAAAAACAGCATCAGTAGAACACAAAAGCCATTAAAAGAAATACCAGTGATAAGATTTCCACAGAATCTGGGAAAAAAATAAAAGGTCCAAAAGCAGAGACTTCTGTAGAGAAAAAGCATGCATTGTGACAGTGCATTAAAATGGATGTTATTTGTGAATATTGGTCACTGTAATAATGTGGGATTTTGTCACCACAAGCTTTCTGTAAACCAAGGAACAGGTGCTTAACAGGGCTACTAGATATACTGAAAGTGGAACTTTAATGAAAACAAAAATATATGAAGGTGAACAGCAGAAAAAAGAATCAATTAAAAGGAAATTTTAGCCACAGAATTACTGTAAAGAAAATCTAATCATAGGCTGAGAGAAGGTTGAGGTCTAGCTACCATAAATGTAACATTACATAGAACTGGACCTGCCATATTGGACTGCAGCTCTTACTCAACAGCACAAATGTTCTGCCTCTGACAGTGATTTCAAACAACTCTCCAGAGGCAACCATAATCCCCAGACCTGACAAGTACAGATTACTCTGCCCATACATATTTTTACTTAGATTCCAATGGCTGTATTTTCACCACCAATGAAGAAGTGCCCCAAGAACATTTTCAGCACTGGACACCTTGTGCATCCATGTGGTTAACATAAAAGGTAAGAGAAACATGGGAGGAGGCTTTGGCCCCCTATTTCATGCAGGGAGCTGATGGGGGCTCAGCAGTTTGCTCCAACCACACATCATTTGTTTATCATAGATGCAGCAAAGAAAAGAGTTCCCAAGCAGGTACCTCCAAAGACCTACCAGGCAGAAGGCCACCACCTTCACAAGGAGCTCAAAGACATCTTCAGACTCATATCTGGAACACCCAAGCAGCTAAACTATTTGTCCAGTCCCCAGCTCACCCTCTAACACAATGATGAAGATATAAGTACATCGTATGCAAATGTAAATTACGTAAATTATCTTCACTTCTCATCAATGACCAAATAATGCTGTTGGGAAAGTGAATCAGATCAATAATGTCAACCTTCCAATTGCACTGACAGGCTCAGATTCAACTTTTTATTTCTTTTCCTCAAGAGCAAAGAGCTTCTGAGGAGGTGGAAGCTGACCTGATTTAAACCAATCCCAGTAAAACAGGATTGGTCTTAATCAGGACCCCAGAGTAATCCTACCCATTCCCCAAGAGCCTGTACACACTTCAAAAATCCTTCCTCAAAACCAGAAGTGTGGATTTCTTGTGAAAAAGAGCTTTATCTCATTCTAAACAAATATGGCAGCATAGCAGGCAATCTACAGCAAAGTGAGAGAGCTAAAGACATTAGGGCACATCCAAAGTCAATGTGCAATCAGCCAGTCCTTCAGCTAATTCAAACCAGCACTATTGTCACTAACTCCTTTGGCTCAGAATCATCTTCTAGACTTACAGCATGCAGACCACACGTGACTTCCTCCAAACCTTTCACAAGCCAAATCTCAGCCTCACCCACCTCCTTCTCCCAGAACCCCTTGGTTGCATCCCGTTCCAACACAGCTGGGCTTCATTACTGAACCCTCCTCAGCTCTGCAAAAGCATGTCCTGCACAAAGCTCAGCACTCCTTTGCTTCCTTCTTCATGACAGAGAAGCTTGAAAGCACCACCTAATGCCACAAGTAACATTCTGAATATTAACTTTCTACACAGTTTTTTTACTTATGATGGAACATTAGAGTGTTCTATAATAAGGAGATACAGCTTCAGTTAAGTAATTTCAGTGGCCACTTGCCAAAGAATGCAAGGTACAAAAATGCAATATATTATTTTATCACACATCAAGGAAAAGGCATTGCACTTTACCAAGGCATATTTATCCAAAGGCATATCTTTCTATTTTATATGTCAGAGTTCACAGATATCCTCAATTTGGCATAAGTATGGAGTTCATTAGTGCAGTGACCACAATTCCACATCTGGATTTAGAAGCAAACTGAGTGAACTGTACTGCAGAGAAGTTAACAAGAACATTTCTACTGTCATGTGCATATCAAAGAAAAAAAATGTGCTGAGCAAAACATTTTAAGAGCTCAACTGCAGGCTCCCTTATATCATTAGTACTTTCTAAACAGAAATTGGAACTATGGGAAGCTGTGATGCTTACTTTACGCAGAATTTACCACTTGGCTACTGTAATGTTCTCAGCTACTTTCAAGAGTACAAATGAAATGAAAAACTGTGATTTCATTCACAAGTCTGGAGTGGATTTTGGCAGGACACTACAGATTGCTGTGGTCAACCTCTGACTCTAAAGAAATCTGCCTGTTACATTATTCAATCCTGAGCAGAAGACATACACACCCTTCCTGCACCCATTCACTCCACAAACAGCCAGAACAGGAGTCAGTGGTCTGTGTAAGCCTATTTACATCCTTTCTATTGTAGTATCCAAACATGCCCACATGTGGCACATCAGAACTAATAGAACAGATATTGCCCCAGCACCATCCAATATTTTTATCTTTGTAAGAAGAAATTATCCTAGAGGAACAGATAACATTCTGCTCCTAACTAGTAAGTATTATATCTTCTGAAATAGTGTTTCTTTTAGGCAAAAATCACCATAATATTACAAAATAAAACTTCTGCAGGTAGAGAAAACAAGGAAAGAGGAAATTAAAGCATATAATCACATTCCACAGCAAGTCAGCAGCAGATCTAGAAACACAATGCAGTATCCCAGCCCTGTTCCAAAACTCTATTCACTCAGCTGTATAGAAAGTGGATGTCATACCATGACTCTCAGCAAAGCAATAGCATGGCTGGACATCATCTTCCCCTGTTCCAAATCTCTCCCAGATGAAAACCTAGAAATATTGGCAATGTCATTCTTCCCATTCCAACTTCTCAATCTGACTTTAATTTAAAAAAAAAAAAAAAATTAATTTAGTCTCTGAAAGCGAATACACTTCATGCAGGTTTCCCGCACTGTGCAGGAAAATAAGTTGCCTACATGCACTAGAGGTTGGAAATACCACATGTAAATAAAAATGTTAAGAGAATAAAAGTCATAAAAAAGAATGTCTCTTTTTCTTCAAAGCATCAATAATAAAAGTAAGTGTTTTGAAACAGTTTTATCCTGTACAGGAACTTTCTTCCATATAGGATTCAGAGCATCCAGCAGGCTACAAACTTTTAATACCAAATGCACGTCAACCAAGTACTCACATGTCACATGGCTTCCACAGACACAAAAGAAAAAGAATGTTTATTCCCCCTTAAAAATATTCAAATATGAATCAACATATGAATGTACCTGTACAATTTTTAATGTCACTTGTTCTTGACTATTGAGATACTGATGTTGTCTCTAGTGAGGACTTTTTTTTCTATTTAAATCTTACAAATCCCTTATTCTGATCCCTATTTTGGTTTCCATTTGATTCTGCTATAATATTTGTTTTTGACAAGTGTCTACTAAATAAAGCTTTTTTTACCTACTTCAAAATAAGCTGGTACTGAAGCTGTTCCACAGGAGCTAGCAAAAAACTGCACCTGTAAATCCTTAATGCGTAATACCTATATTGGAGTTTCTCTCTATGGCTTTATTGTTATGTTTTCCCACATGAAGATGTGCTTTGGGCAAGTTTCACTCCTCTCTGGAGCCTCAAGGTTTTCACTAAGACTAAATCCAGTGCAGTTCAAAGTTTAATGAGGTCTTTGGAGTTTATAATAAAACATATTTGTTTGAGTCCTCCATACTAACTTTCTCTTAGCTTCATACTTGCTTTGTCTGAAATTTTCATCTTGATTGCACAGAAGAAATACTAATTAAATGAACAGAAAAGCAATTTGATCCTGGTATCATTCATGATCAATCAGCAGTGAAGGAAGAGTTTAATCCCTTTGTTACAGATTGCAACCTTTTTAAACCATGGTTTGATTTTTCTATAGGATTTCCTGTTTATATGCACTAAACCCCAGCAATATTTAGCATACTGAGAATTGTTTATATATCTTGTATTTAGAAGTGCTTGCTGTGTTTATGTTTAAATCAGATAACACAGATGGCTTCCCCCTCCACAACTCTATAATAAATCTAAATTGTAACTCCCCATTTATTTTTACTGTCTTGACAAGACTCCTTTGAAATTATCATGTATTTTATTTAAAGAGTTTTTTCAGTTTTCCCATGTTAAAAGAAATCTCCTGGGAGGGAAAAAAAAAAAGGCACTTTCAAAACAAAGAAGTTCCATTAATAGAAAAATATTTTCAAATGGTAAAAAGGGAGTAGATTCATAACTTACTATTTTTTGCATACAGATTGAGCATAAAGGTTTGTTCTTTTTTTCTGGATTCTTATTCTTTTAACTAATATAAATTGGGCTAGTAGGAATCATTTTTTGGCTTGGGTTTTATAGAATGCATGATTATCCATGACTTAGCAGGTAGAGGACTGGAAACTGGAAAATCCATGCTCTACACTTTTGTTTCTGGTACTCACTGTTGCTTCATCTCGGTTTCTCTAAAATTCACTGATGTTATAGAAGGAACAACATATTAGTTTTTGTCTGTCCAAATTTCTTTATAAAACACAAGTTCAAACCAGAACAAGAAAAAGTCCACAGCTCCACCATGGCATAGATGGTCACTCTGTACAAGACAATTTCTGCCCTACATGCCCCTAAAGCCACTAATTTCATATGCAGCAGCCAAGGGCCAGGGCTCCCCAAGACTTTGTAAGCCATCAAAAGAAGTGACAAGCCTGGGAGAAGCCAGCAGATCAGACTTCACCTCTGGTGTGTCCTCCTGCCCAGAGGCAGAAATGTAGCACCATATCAGATAATGGAGAGAGGCCAAACTTCATCAGTTTTATTGCTCAGAAAGTGCTCATATGCAGAAGAGAATCCACTAAACAGATATCACACACATTGCAAACTTTTTATTGTTTGCATTGATTCAGGGCAGGATGGCTGGTGGTAAACAATTTCTTTTCTTTTAAAGTATTTACTCAATTCTTACAGCAATGAAAATGCTGTAAACGACCCAAGAACAGAAAACTGGCAAACTACATAGAGAATATATAGAGTTCAATGTCTACATAGGCATCCATGCCTACCACCATTCATGTTTCCATGTTGCCAGGAGCCAGCAAGACTGCTGGAAACGCTGATTTTTTTCCATACAACATTTCCCCCTCATGAATCGATGCTTAGGATTTCATTTCAGCCAGCCTTGAGGGGGGTTAGAAGCAGCAATAGATCTATAAAGTCCCCATTATTCTAAACATATAAAGGAACTAAATATCTTTTTTTGTGTTTCATGATCTAAAAGAACTTTTCATTGAATAGTACAGCAGTGTACCTGAGAGTCCAGCCATCCTTTCACATCATTCCATCTGACGAAATACATCCTGATTTTCCTAATTTAAACCAATATAAGGGTTTAATTAATATATATATANTACTTAAAGCTCCATGGAGCTGAACAGGAGATTACATATGGTCTGTAAGAAGCAAAAGAAAAGAAAGCAAAAATTAAGACATCATGTCTGAAAAAAAAAGAGGTTGCGACTCCCAGGTTTTAGCTTAGTTGAAATCTGCATGTTTGCTAAATGACCAGAGTTAAGAGCATTGGCACAGACATTGCAGTCTTCTCATGTTTTTACTTCTAAAGTAACCAGCATGCACTTATCCCAACTAGTGAGGATAGAGAAATTATCCAGCATGAGAACAACAGTTTATTTCACTTTGTTAAAGACTAAAAAAAGAAAAAAACCTCTACTGGAACACTAAAGCATTCTGACTGAATTCAAGTAAGGAGATAAATTATTAACTCTCTACGTTCCTCCAGTTTTTAAAGCAAGTAGGGAGACTTTCTATTACTTGAAAGGAAGCCAGACTTGACTCTCACAGAGACTGGGTGAAGGCTGGGCACTAAAACCTCCAAAAAAATAGAAGAGAATAATCCTTTGCACTCAGACCAAATATGCTCCATAGAAAGCACTCACTGATGGCAAATTATAACACTAGGCACTGGACACACACATACAGAAAAACAAACAAAAAATAGACATTTTCATGAGAACTGAAACTAAATCTCTAATTTGGTTCTTGTTTGCTGAATTTGTCCAACAATATTTTTTTTAAAATATCATGTGTCAAAAGAGTTCATGAGCTCACTGACTAATGCTTCAATGCATTAACAAATGCATTTTGGTTTGCACATGAAGCCTCAGAAGGTAACAGTGCCTTCACAAGTATGATACCAGCTGTAACCATGCATCTGAGAAAAGATCTGTACTTCACTCTGGGAGCTCAAACTTCAGGTTGGGTCTCCCATCCCGTGGTTCAAGATTGTCCTAATTACTGCCCTACAATATTCCTGGGTGGGCATGACCTCTTCCATGAAAACAGATCATCTAAATACCACAAAATCTGCAGAAATTGCCCACAGAGGAAAAAGAAATTATCTGAAGGCCACCGCTAACTCATCATAAAAAGAAAAATATTGGCTGTAGTTATTCAGAGAATGTAGCTCACCAAGAATACCTTATCTAAATAACTAAGATGTGCCAAGAAGGAAGACACATTATTTTAAAGTTGGCCAGGTCAATGGAATACACATTTGGAAAGATATCAGCTGTGTAGAAATAATGAAATCTTTTCATCTCCTTTACATACTTCAGTATATTTATTTAAGATAAATTTTGCATTGCAAAAAAACTTGTACTTTCTGGGTCATTTCTATTGGTTGCCTACTTTGGAGGTTTTTTATGTTTTTGTTTCTCCCTTTCTCCAAGTGTTACAACTCCACTATAAAAATTAAGTGTTGCTTAGCAGTTAAAGGATCGTGCTCCAAATAACCTGACAAATTTCTGAAAGAAGCACTTGAAGAGGCCCAAACAATTCAGTGCCAAACCCCCTCCTACTTCCATGCTCAGTGGAGAAGCTGGCTGGACACATCAAAATTACAACCCAGCCACATGACTTCATAAGAACTCCATCTTGAAGACCCATTTAGGATTATTGTGCATTACTCCATCAGTCTGCAAAGCAGGCTGTTATTAAATGAAAGTCTGGGCTGGTGGTGACAGTCTCCTTATGAACATCATAAACTCTTTATGACACTTCCATGGATACCTCTTAGCTTATTTTACAGTTCTGTCACTAACAGCAAAACTTGCACAAATAGATTTAGGTTGGTAATACAAGACAGTAAAGCACAAAGCCTGAGAGTACCAGATGCAATTTCATCTTTAAAACGTTTCAGTTGACTTTATGGACTTCAGAATTTACTATTAGATTTTATTGCACAGCAACAAGGACTACATGTGCAGCAAGAACCCTTCCATAAAAGGCCAAATACATCCTTTTATACCATTTCCACATTGTCATTAATTTAGAAGAGTTTAGTAAAAAAGGCAGATCACTACATGAAGATGTGTACCATGGCAAGCAGCTCTAATGATTCAGAACTGATAAAGTCAGACATGTATGTTCAAAGGCCTCACAATTAAGCTCTGTTTAAAGCTTTGTAGAAACTACTTTAGCACACACAAGCACCTCTTGAAAGGCCTCTTATCCAGGGACTTACCTTGGCTGCTCACTATTGAGTACAGATCACAAGACCACAGGACTGCAGAACAGAGAGCACCTTCCTGTACACTGAATATGGGTCTCATCTTCCTAGGGCTGGAGTACAACTTCCACAGATATAAAACACTTTGCCTTCCAAAAAAGAGCACAGCTAGGGCTCTCCTTTAGTTACATGGATTCTGGCCAATGAAATGTTTACAGAACCAAGCATTTGAGAAGCTTTATTTCTGTGTATATTCCCAGAAAGAGGGGAAACTTTAAACCATACCTAATGCTAGCAAAGTGAAGGTAAAACACCTAATTAGCTCTCTGCTTCCAGACATTTATTAGGCTGACTTTACAAAACCAGGCCAAATAACAGATAAAAGTGGTTGGATCCATTTTTTAAAACAGCATTTGTTAGCAACAGCTTGCCACAACAACTCTTTCCCAGAATATACATCAATTAAAAAAACTTTCATCATCATCATCACCGGGTTCTAGAGGCATGCATAAGAAGGAGAAAAAATCAGTGCCTGCATCACAGAGCAGAGACCACAAAATTCACAGAGACAAGACTTGGAATTTGCTGATCTCCCCAGAAACCCCCACCACTCACACTGCTGGCTGATGATGCCCCCACAGCCTCCCTGCTCTCCTCACACAGCATCAGAGCACACACTCCTTGCCTCCAAGCCTAACACAGAAAGGCCAGGTGTCAGGCATAAGGAGTTAGGAAAGTAGAAGTTGCTCTTTCTTTTTTCCACAAAACAGCAAAAAATGACTAAGACCATGTTTCACACAGGAAGCTCCTGCTCTGAAACACAGGGCCTCTAACATAAAAGTTCCCTGAAATATATCTTCCTTTCTTAAAAAAATATTACAAAAACAGATTCTCTCAGAATTCAATACAAAGATCGAATTAAAATCTTCCAAGAATTTTGGTTTCAGACAGGCAATCATCACGTAAAATCAGCAGCCCACTAAAATATGGCAATTTTGTAACCATCCAGAAAGAGTCACAGGAAACAAACATCCAGCTCCTGGTCTTTGCTCCGGAACACTCGAGAGCAGCCCTCAGCTCTAGCTCTCAAATAATCCATTTGGTACTTACAGTCAACTGGACCAAAATCTTGACCCTGTTCAAGTCAGTGCTGTAGGTCCCAAGTCCCTGCTCTTGTGCCACTCTCTGGCCTCAGTTTAACTTGGGGATATTTCTCAAAAAAAGGGTTGAATGTTTCAAATGTGCCTATTACTATCCATCAGTAGGACAAATTTATATTTCTCCTAAATACCTGGTATTAATCACATGAAATAAGAATAATTTACCCCATATATCCATTCAGGAGCTAAAGAGTTTTCCCTGGAAACACCAGCTTTATTGTGTTGTGGGCTAGAGAAGAGAGCCTTAAAACATCAGCTTCTGAATTGAATTTGGATACTTTCTGAAATGAAATCTCATCTCCCGCACTGAATTTAATAATTGATCCAAATACTTGTCTTGAAAGCTATTTTTCTCCTGCCCCAGACAAACATAACAAGAGTCCTGAATCATCCATTCATTTCTTCATTTTTCACACATTTAAACTTAAATCTCATAACAGTTTCGGTCTGACGCCAAGGGGAAATGACCACACAAGTCTGATAGATTGTCAAAGAAAAAAGCATCTCTTTAACCTTATGGTGTTTTCTGAGACTAAAGTCTTCCCTTTAGGCTTTAATAAAGGCCATAGGTTTAACTTAGAAATAATATATTTTTAATTTAAACTCTTAATTAAATGCTGACAGTGTCCCCAGTAATAACACAAGAAAAAAAATCCAATCAGGCTGTCTTCAGCACACAAATTAACAGCTCTCCTTAAATGAATCAAAGTTCCCTGATACCAACCCAGAAAAAAAATCAGAAATAAAGCACTATTTTTGGGTAACCCACACCAAAAAATATATTTTGCTTTACTATGTGAGAACAAAAATAAATGAGTTCTTTATCTAAAATTAAAATGTCCAGCCACTGTAGTTCAAGTAAATAATCCTGCTGGAAACAAGAGCATGGAATGTGAGGAAGATTAACTATTCTCTGATTCTATCAACACATCATGTGTGCAAGGCAGAGCACACACACCAGCTACAGGGTTATTGCCAGCCACAGCACAGACTCCACCCATCAGTATGGGACACTCATGAGAACTTTAAATTGACTAAACTCTCAAATAAAAAGAAAATTGTTAAAGGTTTTCTTTCCCCCTTAACATCTTGTGTCTGATATCCCACTGTTGTGCACAGTTACACAGAATAAACAGAATTCTACTAACACAATCCCATACATGGGTAGAAGCTCTGCCAGGCTTAGACTACTATAGGTACAACAAGACATTCAAAGAATTTTAATTTCTTGCCCTGTTCCTAATAATAAACATGCTTTGTACCTCTTTTAAAAGCAGACAATTTACATTATACCTTTAATGCCACTGGCCCCATGACTCTAAATCTTTCTCTGCATCACTACTCTCCAACATATTACTGGCATTTAATACTTATGGGAGAGGGAAAAGCCATGACCTCTTCCATCAGGAAGCTGTTCATCACTGGATTTTATCCAAGGGGAACATTACTGATGGTACAAAAAAGTGGTTAACCATTTTTCTTAAATAAAAAAACCACCTCCTCTTAAGGATGTGTTTCCGTCTTACTGTGGGAAATACACGAAAAGTCAACTTATTAACCTTGGTTTGTTTGCATGAACTCTTATCTTCAAATGTGGACAAAACAGCTCTGAAATTATTCTACCTGACAGCTGAGGGATTGCTCCAATATGTCAATATGTCCACTCAAGACAAAAGTAAGATTTAAACTGATTATGTGACCAAGCCCCTGTGCATACATCCACAGGGCAGCACGGAGAGGAACTATTGGGAAGAGCACATAAGCACACTCTCTAGAGCCCCTTTGCTTTGCCCAGTATCAACCACCCACCTCGATTAGGAATTCAGAGGACACATCTCTGACTACTCACTTTAACATCCTAACAGATACAGGCAATGGCCCCTGCCTCCCTCTCAATAACATTCCCAAGTCTGCCCAATATTTTGATGGTTCTTTTTGACCACCACACACTGACACAGCAATTTTAGGGAACTGTAAATGATGGCTCAATAACCTCTTTCTTGAGTTTCAACTGCCAGCCCCAAGTGGAGAATCATGAAGGCATTACCTGTGCTGCTCACCCTGAAGCTTTATCTCCTGCCTTTTTGTCCACTCACAGTCATGTAGAGCTCCCCCCCCATGTGCTTCAAGAGTCAGTCAAGGCACTGGGGTCACAAAACAGACAGGTTAAGAAATATCTGGTAATTGGATGGAAAAAATGGATAAAGGGAAATATACTTGGGTTATTCTGGCTAAAACTGAGAATTTTGTTCAGAGTAATAATAGGCAATTATTATTTTATTATTAGATTGGTAAATCAGGATTTTGGATAAGCTAGTCATTCCTTTCATGCACTGACTAGGACTTGCAGTTCAAGGAATAAATTAGGTTTGCTATTGTCCAGAAGACCTAGAAAAAAGAAACACCACTTATTTCTTTCCTTCTATGAAATCTCAGGAATGACGTGGTGGCACTAGTCTAGAAAGGGTGAGTCAAGCCACCTGTTACTATTATTGGGAAAAGTACAGGTCATTTTGCAAACCTCATGGGGTTCTGCTAAAAAAAGACCTCTAGCACTGGCTCCACAGCTGCTCACACAGTGAGTGCCTACCACAGGCAGGTCTGTTTCTGTGTTCTGACTTTGGCCACGCTGGTACCAACTAAGGTTAACTTGGACAGCAGCTGATACACAGCACGACAGGGTCAAAGACAGGACCCATGATATAGCTCCCCAGAAACAATAAAGCAGGAAGAACATGACCCACAGTGTGAGATTTGGCGGCCTTTTACAGCTCCATCCCTGCAGCAGCAGCTGTGCCCTTGGGAAGGCAGAGCCACGCTGCCAGTGGGAGCAGCCAGCGCAGCTGCAGGGGGGTTACTCCAGAAGGAAGGATTCCTCTCCTTCTGCTGCTCTCTCAGGATAGCAACCCTGCTCCCTCACACCCACCATGCTGGAAAACAGAGCAGAGCCACAGAAGACACTCACTAAAACGTTTAAAGTTCATTTCATCCATTCTGGAACTCTCTTGGTCTCTTCTCCATTACTTCCCTTTTGCTATCCAACTCTGATTAACAAGAGGGTGCTCTTTGAGTCCTTTGTAATAAGAAAAATGAACCAAAAGACAATCTCCTCTTTTACCATACTGCAAAGGAATTAATTTGCTCAGCTTCGAAGCAATAAGTAATTTTATGGGTGTTAAATGCAGTTAAGTCCTTATTTACCAATAGAGCTGTTTACACAAATGAAGGCAGATTACACAATTAAAATGTCCAGTTACACCCCTAAATAATGTCCAATTACAAGATTTTGCTGTTTGGAACCTATTTTGCAATATGTTTAATACTGTTGTATCACATCTTAAAAATCTTTTCCTTTCTGAAGCATTACTGTCACAGTGTCTCCTGTATTTCAGAATTGAATTGTTCAGCAATTCATTAAATAAATCAGGCAAATCAGATTCTAGCACAGCATGTAATAGAATAGACTCAAGTCACTGGTATTTATGATGCTTTGCAATTGAAAGTAAACAGGTTTTTCCCAATTGTATTTATCTTCTCTTATTATTTTTAATCTCATTTATATACATAGTAGCTGTTTATACAAACAGTAGCTGTCAGGTCACATTAGAAATCAATGTATATAAAAGTATAGAAGATTTCTATATATATCTGTAGGAAATTAAATATATACACAACTTACTTAAACATTCGCATTATCAGTTGTTTCTCAACAGATTGTCATGAGGTATGAATCTTTATTAATTTAGGATTAAGTCTGTTAGTATAGCACGAATCCACTTTATCAGCCTCCTCAAATAAATCAAATTATTTTATTGCTAATATAAATTATTCACACTGAGATGCTCTGCAAATCTCCTTTGCCTGCAAATGAAAATATGATTAGACACAGCACCATGTAATACTTTGGAGGCGAGAACAAATGTGTGAAGTGTGAAGTAAATGCAGCAGAACATGAATCTCTCATTATTAACAGCTGTTTGGCAGTACAGCCTGTGTGTGTGACAGCAGTGACAGCACAGTGTGCTCAGAGGTGATGAGACTCATTTCCGACCTGCACAGAGATGCGGCACAGCTCCGGCGAGCCCCAGGGCACACGCCCTGAGCACAAGGGACATCACCGCGGGCTGCACGAAACCAGGGAGCCCACATTCCAACCTGCACCAGCGATTTCCATACCCAGGTGGAGAAGCAATATTGATCTGTGTCACTACCAGAGTGGCATGATTAATCATTGGAGCTGATGTAATAATATATTATTCCTTGCTGTTTCTGGGTACTGAAATGGAGGTCTGAGGCCATTTCTTGTCTCCTTTAGAGCAACGGTGTAATTGATTTTATTTTAGCAAGTAAATTAAAAGAAAAAGTTTTAAGACAGAACTTTTTTCTTTTATCAGCTAGAAGCTGCTGTCATTGCTGACAAGGGAATAGAGCAATGGAACAAAGCTGGGATGGCTACAGCAGAGAAACCACCAAGAGCTTCTAGGGGAGCCTGAGAGAACAAGACATATGTATAAACTACTGCCAGAAAGCCCAAAAGACACATCCAGCATAGAAGGGGAGCAAATGTAAAGAAAGCTTTTTTATAGTTTCTGTTATCCCTTCTCTGTGATGAGCTTCTCCTGAAAACCATCCAAGAGACTCTGTAGAGAAATACTAACCCACAGAAGTAACTGAGCTCCCTCAGGAGGAACCATGCCTTCCTCCAGACAGACTCTGCACGCATGCCTGCTCTGTGGAAGCTAACACCTCAGGACAGGACAGGACAGGCACCAGGACAGTTCATCACACCAGGACACACCCTGGTACACAATGGGGCTGCCTCGCTCAGTTTGAGCTTCACACAGACCTTCTGTCAGCATGTGGCATCACTGCTCAGTGAAGGGGCTGTGTCCCTTTCTCAAGGACTCTTTACTCAGGTACCACTGAGTCTCTGCTCTTGTCAGAAGGGAAATGATGGATAAGTTGTCAGAGGTGGAGCACACAATGTACCAAAATGGGTATGATTCACATTGCTTAGAAAAATCACTGGGGAGTTACCTGACTCATCAAGAAGAGAGCAGTTGGCTACAGCTCTGTATCATCACCTATTCTTTAATTTAAATAGTATGTACCTTGAAGGAAAACACCAATAATAAAAGGGTTTGTGTTTGAATCATAACTCAAGGAAGGGTATTTGTTAGCTCACAAGGTTTTACTTTCTGCTGGAATTACAGGAAACAAAAAATAAAACCAGAATGATGCATAATTATCAGTAGATAAACAACCTGGAAGATTCTGAAGGGTCAGCTTGCCAAAATACTTTTCTTATTAGCCAGACACACATTCAGAATTTCATTCAAAGTCAGTATTTGATTACACATAGACCAGTGCCCTATTCTTTACTCATAAAAACAATAAATTAAAACACAGAATTATTCTAATACTAAAAATATCATGCACTCTTCAACAGTAACATTAATAAAATATGCAGAATAAACAACTGTGTATTTAACTAGACAATGGTTCAATGGTAGACAAAAGTAGTTTGTTTGTTTTTTAAAGCCACACTCTTTCTACTTTTCAAGAACAGTTTTCAGGATGCAACATGATGATTTTTGACATCTTGGGATACCATAGTACTCAGGCATTTCTAAATTCTCAGGCACATAAGAATAGTTGATAAGCATCATGCTTTGAAAATGTGGACATCCTATTCTTTAGCTATGAAATGTTGGCTTTATTCTTCATTAATTCTCCAACAGAAGGGAAAAATAATAATAACCTGCCACTCAACCATTGTATTTCAGGGGGACTTGAATGCATTCTTAAGAAGGGAACAGATATTAGTTCTCTCTATTGCATGCTCCTGAGGGTGTGCATGGGAAGAAGGGAACATCCAGAGAATGCTGAAAGGCTAATTGTTTTATGAGGGGTTTTTTAAATATTTTTTAAAGGAGATATAATCTTACAAACAGTTTGCCCACAATCAGCCTGTTCCACTTGGAAGCCAAGTGCCATATTTTAACCATTTTTAAAGCTAATACCCAGTAAAACCAGTATTTATTGACAGTACATATATATATGCATCATGTTGTATTTGCATCATTTATTCTTCAGGGCAACCATCCCTCAGTCAGTGCAGAAAAATGTGTATAGGCTAACAAAGACAAACAAGATATTATATAGCACACAGGACGCAGCAAGATTCAGTCAGGAAGGCACTTGTTATCTTTCTAGAAACTGACAGAACACACTGATTTTCTGAGAGCTGATTTCCAACAGCAAGCACAGGCAAAGAAAATCAAGTGTATTTTCAGGTCAGGATCTTCTCCATGTAGAACAGTAAACACTGCACAGTTCTAGCCCAGAGGTACAACAGTATTTCATGAAGCAAATAGAAACAGTAAGAAATAGATAGAAAAACAGGACAAAAGCATCACAAGAGAAAGAATGAAATGTAGGTAAATTCTATGTAATGTATATTTTGATGATTTCTGGATAAAAGAGAATCTAGCTCACTGAGTAAAACTGATTAAAAGGCCAAAGTCAAAGAGATCTGCAGTGGAAACATCTATATTATGCAGTTCTGTCTGGAACCAAGCCTATACATTTTCCTGTAGTCACTTTGATACTAAACTGAATGGCAAATTCTGCCTTAAACTCCAAGGCCTGTAAGGCTGCCTAAGCCACGTTAGCTCAGGCAAAGCCAGGACTCACAGTGGTCAAACTTTGCTTTGTGTGTCTGTTTTTGAACCAGACAAGTTAAAGGTCCACTGGCATAAGGATGAGATTGCTACTGAAGGAGGAAGACCAAGGTTAAGTGTAAAGTTACAACGAGACAAGGTAGGACAGACAGATAATTAACCAAAGGAGTCACAGAACACAGACTGCAGCTGGAGTGCAGAAGGGAGCCCAGAGACTGGGAGGGACCTTCAGCAGAACACTGAAAGTAATTGAAAGGCTCAGAAGAACTCAGGTGACCTGAAGTTTTCACAGTTTAGAAGGCAATGAACACATGGGTGTTTGCTAACACAATGTACTCAGTCCTGTATTTTAAAAACAGGTTGTCTTTTATTCACAGAAAACTTATTATCAAAGCCAATAAGCCATCAGATAAGAATGAGCCATCGCAGCAGCTACAAAAAGGACAGAAGGACAGGATTAAAAAAATATATATGTATGTATCCAAAGCTAACACCCATGCACGGTAACTAACACAAAAGAACATTCATAAATTGCAAGATGTTGTCTTTCCAAGGGGCTGCAAAATAATGAAATATTGAGAAATTTCATATGGAACAGATTTTGAAGAGAACATCGTGAGAGGTGCATTTTCCAAAAATTTGTTCCATAAGTGAGAAGTACTTTTGCCTAAAACTGATTTCATCATTCCATCAGGACTCATTAGCAAAAGATTTAGCAATAGCCTGTGACATGCCCCCTTACACAAAAGTGATTCAGTTTCACAGTGCATCCAAACCCACATTCTGCACAGGAGACAGATCAAAGAATCACATTCATTCTGTTTCTGAGGTCAAGTATTAATTTTCTGAGACTGAAGAACAGAATTCAGCAGCCACAGCCTGTGCACTTCTAATCTTTAGTGAAGCTCTCATTTACCAGTATTACTCCCTCTGAGTTTGGTAGTATTTGTAGAAGTGGCTCCAGTCCCACTGGATCTCTTATTTTGCCCTTAACTCTTGCTGGTGCTGCCACTGACCACCTTGGCAAACACATCTGATCCTGTGGCTGTGACCACTGCACTGCATTAGCACAGTATGAAAACAATGCAACATATGTTTTGACAAAACACTTGTGAATAAGAGGAATCTGCAATGTATTATCCAATAAACACCATAATTAAAACCAGATATCTGTGTGTTCTTTGCCCATTTTAATTAGCAAACTGACAAATGTGTAGCAGGTCAGAAACAGGAAGGAAACTGACAAGGAATTTTCTTATCACTTGCTGTAAAATACACAAATGTGCACTTTGCCACTTTTGGGAATTTTTTCACGTACAAAACAAGACATGGCAAGACCATATTCCAACTAGCTTCAAATGAATCTCTTCAAATTGCTAAGCAGATGAGCATTTTCTTGACATTGAACTAGGATAAGAATTTTATTTTGACCAAAACACCATAAAATAGTCACAAAACAACTGGAAATAAAATTTTCATCAAACATCCCACATTTGCAACACTTCAGAATTTACCAAAAGGATGATCTAGTTATTGGGTTTGTGCTTTCACCTCTGCAGTAAATCCTGTCTCTCCCTCTCCTGCATGATACCATACTCAATTCAATTTCACAGTTATAACAAAAAGTGACAGGAAGCACCAGACCTTGTACTTTATTCTGTTTGGAGGCCATTTACGCACATGCTTTGGAAGAGGCGGCCATATGGGCATCTGCAGGTCTGTTTTCAATTTTTACAGCCCTCACTGATGAGCGACATTAGATAAAAAGCTGCTCACCCAAAGTCAACTGTGTGCCAGCAACAGAGAAACAACTTGAATGTGTTAGATAAGTGACATTTCTATTAGGAATGTCACCTTCTATTAATGGAAGATGTCTTTTTGCACTATCTAATCCGAAACTTTAATTTTGGGAGGAACAGTCAAAGCCGGTAACATCAGTACCTGGCTCTTCATCCAAAATCATTACTACAATTTAGATTTTACACAGATCAATGAAAAAACCCCCACCTTTAACTGACATTCCAATAGCATTCCTCTATTAACATTTAGTAGTGTTAGGGAAAAAAACATCATTTCTTGATCAGCCACATGAAGGCTCAAAAGGGTGTGTGGTCTTCCAGATAGCTGACTCATCTGGCACTGCTAACCACTTCACATTTTTAGAACAAAACCCTTCACATTTTGCTTTAGAATACAAGAAAAAGCAATTTCACTTCATATATTTTCACGTGTGAAAATAAGTGTGCAACAATAAGAAATTAATTGCTTCACTCCAGATCAAAGCTAGCTCAGTAGAATCAACACTGCCTACTCCAGGAGGCAGAATTGAGGTGAGGTCCTCAAGCAGAACATCTGAAATTCTACAGCTTGCTACCACATGGCTCTTAACCCTTAAGAATAAAAAGAGCAAAACTTCTCCAAAGAGACAGAAAATTTACCCAAGTCTCACACCAAAGTTAGAAACAAACATCTTCCCTTTAAATTCTCATGTAGCTTTTGTAGCTTCTCCTCCTGAGCAGCTTTTGGTAATAATCTGATTTTCTACACATCATTAATTTCACGTAGATTTAGAATTTTGCTGGTCTAGTTAAATGAAAATAGTTTTACATTGCAGTCTCTAAGAATGCCTTAAAAGAAACAAAAAGGACAATAAATAAAAACAGGGCTAAAATATCTGTGATCCCAGATACATACTCCAGCTCTTATTCAGTCCAAGTTTCATAATGTGCAAAGATGCAAGAGACAGTACTATTCTGAGAAAGCGATCCCAATTCCTCTAGCCACTCTCAGACAAAGAATAATTTAGAAGGGATCTCGTCTTTAGAGATGAGTTAAATCAAATTATAGAATTTTTTTTTTAAAGTCACAATGCCTATTTTCTTACTGAAAAGCAGAAAAACACTACACAGTTCTCTGGCAGAAACTGCATTTAAGAAGAATATGTACGTGCCCAACATAATCTCCTTCAAAACCATTTCTATACACGGTTAAAACATTATCTCTCATTTTATTTCTGCTCCCTTGTTTTGCTGCTCTTCCTGCCAGTGTTAGACAATGTTAATTTCTCTTACTTGCCAGCACTGAGCTAAGTGTGAGCTCACAAAGGTAAGGCTCATCACACTGGGCCACGTTGCCTTACTAAGGAAAGGCAGAGCCTCTTCTCTGCTGTACAAAGGTCTTGGACAACAAGTTGTCGGTCAGAGATTTCTGGCTGGAGGTACCAAGGACTGTGGAGCAGTCTCAAAAAAGTAGTTGGTCAATACCAACATTTATGCCAGCTGCTTTAATTTCATTTTCTCAGCACATCAGCATGCTGAAAGGGGCTCCATATGGAACCTGTACCCATCTGTAACCTCCTATGTCACTGGGATCCAAATGACCCTCAAACCAAATGCACCACAACACCAGGAAAACGAAGCCTACATCACTGGGCTGTCTCACCTCTTCCCACTTAAACCTCCACCTCCAGTGTTGGGCATTTTCCACAAAAACAGGGCAAGCAGAAGCTACCAGCACTCAGCACCTCGCTAACCCCCAATGGGCTGCCTTTATTTAAAAGCTGTTACCAGTATTCAAGTAGATTTAATAATCTATTATCCCCATCAACCACAATCACTGGGAGTGCCTTGAAGCCTTTTTCCAATTGAAAAGGTCTTTCCCAGATGTACTTCTAACCTGTGTTAGAGCAAATGTGCAAAAGTTAGCCACATATAACACCAATAACCCCAACTTGGGAAAAGAAGACAGTCATGCAGCAGAAAGTGCTAACATGTTCTAGCCAACTTGATTCAAAATTAATCCAATTCTGTATTCCTATAGGCCTTAGGGAACTCTTACGTTTCTTTTTACCTGGGAACATATTAACCTTGTATAACACTGTATGCTCTGATCCCCCTCCTAAGGCAGATAAGGCTTATAAATCTATGAAAAGACTGATTAGAATAACAAAATATACTTAAGTATCAGTTTCCACCCTTGTGGGCTCTACAATAAGACAACTGGCAGAAGCAACTTACACACGTTAGGCTGCAGGCATCAAAATTAATTATTTTACACCAAAGCTTGCCTCAAAAGGGACCACTGTAATTAGGATAATAAGCATTAGTGCACATCGTGAAATTTATGTGGGTTGGGCTTTTTTTAAAGTTTATAAATCCCCTTTGTACACAATTGTTATGTTATTGCTATTTGAAATAAAAACACAAATTAGACATTTAAAATCTTATTAAAATGTATGCAGTTAAACACCGACTAAGTGTATATAACCCTCCCACAATTTCAGACTTTATGGACAATATCTATCATTCTAAGGCCATAAATATATTAATTGCAAGGATTTTAAGTACCATTAACATTCAACCAATAGTGTTATTCCAGAAAGCTTCCAGCAAGGATTAGGACCTTTTGGAAATAAAATTTAATTTGCAGGGAAGGTAATAACATTTTAATCTATCTCAATGTATTAAAAATGAAAGGGGAAAAAAATCAGCTTATATTGGTTTTGAACACTGGAGACCTGTCCCATGGCTGCCAGGAGCTAAAATAAACCCATCGATTGCGGAGCGCAGAGCAGGCAATGGGTGACCTGGGGCCCTGGCTGGGGAGCGCACTCTGAGCTGCACTCCCAGTGCTGCACAGGAGGTGTGAGCACTGCACCTTCCCGGGCTCTTCCCACCTCGGCTGCGGCCCCAGAGAGAGGGAACAGATGCTGAGGTGAAAGCAGACGGCGCATTGGTTGCTTCTTTTAGGATTAGCATTAAAGTGTGCAATGTATAACATTTAACCCTCAGCTCCTGCACCTCCCAGTCAGCCACCAGCACACTGCACAATGAGAGAAAAGAAGGATTTTGCCTTAAGCCAGCAGAAATTTCACTTTGTAGGAACAGCATAGATTAATCTTGCTCCTGTTTTCAGAATGTGGCAGTTGTTTGCTTTCAAAAGTGCTACAAGGCAACATTAGGTGGCTGTTGCCAGATACCATATTTATAATTACATCTCACAGTGAATTTATAAAAGAATTTGTTAACATATCAAAATTGTTGCTGGTACAAGGAAAAATTTTGAAGGGTAGCTCTGCATACAATCATTATGAAATTTGTGGTACTTTCTCTGAAATTTAAGTTTGTTAGCTCCAGGCTCCAAGCAATTTTTTCCAATTAATTACTGCTTTCCTTCCTAATTTTCTCAAATATTTTGGTTGTCACTATATGTGTGATTTCCTCCTTCAGATTATTTCATAGCATCACAATTAGCATTAAAAAAGATATTGTTTTCCCACTCAGAACTTGATACATTTTTGAAGAGATTCTAACAATTTTTTCCTATTTTCCAACCCACTATAAAGCCGAAATAACTTCTATAAAGTGCCCCAATAACTTAGATACAGACAAAGTAAGATTAGGAAAACAGTTTTTATCACTGATTGTAGATTTCTTTAGGAAGAATGGGAGGGGGATTCTTGTACCAGTTTCTTTCCATACTCCTTTCCAACAGAAACATTACATAACATAAAATTTGACAAAAGATCACAGGTTTTTTGCTAAGAACTGGGACATAATCATTGAAATTTAGAGAGGGGACCAACATGCTGCAAGTGCTGCCTGAAAGCAGAAAGGAAAATTCCACTGAGAATTTAATCTGCCACTTACCAATGCTGCAGTAAGGGCTGATAACACAGATCCCAGTAGCTAATCACACTGCTAACATCCCTTTCCACATTAGTTTACATGATTTCTGTGAGCCATTGCTGTATCCATGGTAATGGTTTATGTTACCTTTCAGGACACAAGGATTTATGTAATCCAAAGCTAAAGGAAACTTTTTTGTTAATGTCAGTGGATAAGACCTCACACAAATTATGCACCCTGGCTGTCTTGAGCCAACAGTTACCAAGCTCTCATGTACAAATTTAAAAAGGGAAACTCATAAAGCTTTCAGGACCAGTATCATAATCGTGTCATCTAGGGATAAAACCAACCTCAAGTTAATGTACAGACAAACTAGAGAATTTAATTAACAGAAGTGTTAAGCTTTCGTGGTTTTGATTTTTTTTGTTTTTTGTTTTTGTATAAAGTGGGGGAAAAAAAGACAACAGTCTGAAGACCAGAAGACACGTTTCATTCCATGTGTGTGTGAGGGGAAACAGGGAGGCAAGTAAACAAAGTATGGGTGATTACATGACCCATGTAAGGTGAGAGAATACGAGGATGATAAACTTGACTGTGTATGTGTTAGTCAGCAAAACAAGCGTGTTTATATTTGTCCAAAATGAAAGGAGGGGCACTGGTTGCTGTAGTCACTGGCTTATAGCAAACCTCACATGGTAAATGTTTTGGAAAAAATTTTGTTGTCCAAACCCTGACTTGTTCAGGGCTTTTCAGTGATCACTACAGAGCAGACTTGCTTGCAAACAAAGTGTAATATATCAGCTCTGGTTTACTTTAGAATCTGTTTGTAGCTCATAAGGGATCCTGACATACCAAAGACCAGCTGAACATTGTGATCCATGCTGTCATACCCACCTGAATGGGGATGACTGCCATTACCACACAGAGAAAATCAGGCTCTTAAACAGGTGAGAAGCTTAAAAACAGGAGGAGGCAACTCCTAGACCTGCCCAAATTTTTGATTTCAGGAAGCAGAATAGGACAGCAATTGAAGGAACAGTGACACTGCCATAGCAGTCATATTTATATTTTGTTCCAAGCAGGCAGCAACCAACTTCAGCACACAGAAAGCACAGCAGTCATTATAACTTTATACAGCTTCTAAATTCAAACAGAGAGTAGAAACACCAACCAAAGCCTCTCTTCTAAATTCTAAACACAAACCAGTGGTTGGTATTTCTGTAGGGAAGAATGCTACTGTATAAAGCACTGGCACAGGTTGTCCAGAGAGGTTGTGGATGCCCCATCCCTGGAAGTGCTCAAGGCCAGTTTTCATGGGAGGTCTGAGCAACCTGGTCTAGTGAAAGGTGTCCCTGCCCATGGCTGGGTGGAGAAACTAGGTGATTTTAAGGTTCCTTCCAAACCAAACCATTCTATGAAAGCATTTTACAACTCAGATCATCAGTATGGTACCTCCAGGTCCTCACAAATGAGTACAATTAGTTTGTGTAAAAAAATACAACTCTACTGCCTCTGATAGCAGGGTCTGGACTTGATAGCAAATTATACTTTCTACATTCCCACATCCGAAGACCTCATTCACCTGGTAAACACTACACACGTAGAGTACAAACTGTCTAAAAACACTGATAGAAGATGAATTTCCTACCACCTACTGTATTCTCAGGGCTCCTGGCAAGTTAGCAGTCCTTTTCCTGACACCACTGTCTTTCAAATGCACATCAATTTGTAGACCACCATAGAAAACTGGCTTTTGCCATTCTTTTTATGCTACTTTTCGGAAGTACAACTGCAATTTATATTCTTAATCACTAGCTACATTTTAAGTTTCCAGGCATATAAATTTTTTACAGCAATTACTTCTAAAAACAATCACTGTAGTGACCACAATAGATTTCATTATTTTCCACATTTCTTAGCTGGATCATCACACCCATTTTTTTCTCCAAGTGCTTGTGCACCATCTGAGTGCTTCTCTTATATTGACTGTATTTAAGGAAAGAGTTTCATTACATTTCTGCAGGTCAGCCACAAAACTTAATGACTGTAGCCTTGCCGAGGAAATGGTTTTTCACACATCCTACAAGAAGTATCAAAACTCTTCAAAGTCAGATGTGTGTTTATATTTCCATCAGCCACCTACCTTTTTAACTTATTTATTTGCCCACTCTTGAACAGGCATTTCATCCTCACCTCTTATAAAGCCTATTTCTTTTAACCTGCTTGACCTCAAAGTCATTGCTTCTCTCTATCACCCAAGTTCTGCAGCTGTAGTCCTAATCATCCAGCTGGAGTCATTCAAGCCTCTCATGAGCCCAAGAATTTAACCCTGAAGTGGTCCTTCCATTTTTCTGCAGCTGACAACAGTTACTCTCTTTAATGAATCCTAGTTACGACTAATTTCTACTTCCTCTTATTTTCACTATCAGAATAGGCCCCCACCAAGTTCCCCTCTTGTTTTCCTTTTAGTCTTTCTCCTAAAGCAAGGCCTGTGGAGGTGCCTTGGTGAGCTCATTGCAGCTTTAGCTCGCTCTCCCACATCAGGTACTCCACTGGGTCCGATCGTTTCCATTCCTTATTCAACAAAACAACATGAACCAATTTGCTCTGCTACACTTTAAGGTTCCAGAACACATTCTTCTGTCACTTGCAAAAGAAAATCATCCATCCACACCTTCTACCAGCTGGGACTACTCATGCAGCGTGACAGGGCTCACCAGACCTCACAAATGCCCCAGTCCAAGCTAATTAATGACAGAACTTGCACATTCACCTTCCCCAGGTGAGAATTTCATAGTTAGATTCAAAAACCAGGCAAGTCCTGCCCATAGCTCTTGGAAACTGGTGGGTTTTTTTTGTCTACTCTCAAAGTCATGGGGCTGGAAGAGTGAGCCTGCCATCTCCAGGGGCAGGGCGTTGACTCCCTCTAGGTAACATCTTCCAAACCCTTCCTGTAACCTTTCATACACTGCAAATACTCTTGTTCCTCAGTTGTCCTCTCCATGCCCTCTCATTGTATTTGATCAGCACTCTGGATTTGTAAGCATTTACTCACATTGTGAAAATCTTCAGATAAAAGCTGCCATATGAATTGCCTTTTGGATGAGGTAACTGAGCCATCTCAGTTCTTCGTTCACACTTACCCCACGGGGATAAATGTGTATTTCTAGCATAAGGTATCTCTAATCCAAACGGTTGCCTGCAAACTGGTAAGCTGAACATATTAAAAAAAATACTTCAGGAACTTCCAACATTCTCCATAAAGTGGCATTTAAAATGAACAAAAGCAAATTGAAAAAATCCGTGAGCTCTGGGCAGTAATTCTGGCATCCCAGAGACAAAACATGAAATACATCAGATAGTGGTTCACACCATTTTTCCATGGAGTCCTGTCATAAGGAAAAGGAACATGGAATATTCATGTTCACATAACCTTTGCATGTAAAGGCATGAGAATTACACATGGACAGAATTTGGGTGTTTGAACATGCTGTTACTCTTTCTAGAAACGTTCTGGGTTTTTAATGAGTTCTTTTTCCATTTATATTTTATTCTTGACCAATTCCACCACCTTTTTACTAAAATAATGTTTGAAATAAAATCCTGTTGCTATTTGTTTCTGCCAATTTTGTTCTACTGAATTCAGTTTTGCCTGCAACAACACTTCAATTCTGACTTATAACTTTCACTAGTAAGGCCAATTAACTCTCATCATACCACTTGCCCTTAACTTAAACAGAATTAAGGGCTTCCCTCAAAGCAGATTGTTTTCTTCTAAGCCATACTTTAGGTGATAAAGGAATGTAATTTAAAAAACTCAAAACAATACAGCAACTCCACCAAATTAAAGCCAAACAGCAACAACAAAAAATCAAACAAACAAACAAACCCCAAACATTTGCAAGAAAGACTCGAAATTAGTCTTGGAGATACTGGGGCTAGACTGCTGTAAACATTGAGATTCCAGCAAAGCTATTAGAAAAAATGGTCAGGGAGAAAAAAAAAGCACATAATAAAAGTTTTTGATTTGCTGAACCTTTGGATCAGGACTGTCTGTTCTGACTCAATGAGCAAAAAGATGTCCTAAATTCTTAACTATGAGTTCTAATTATAACATCCTACTGTACTTTGATGGACTCTGAGTTTCCCCACAACAAATAAGCTATAGACACCTATCACTTAAAAACAGGATGAAAAATGCTAAATTATACTTTTGTCACTTTATTTTACGGATGTTACCTCTGTGACCTCTTTATAGCAGAGAGAATGTATCTCCAAGAAAGGATATTGCCACCAAGTGAAAACACTCCAAGCCTTTTTTTTTTTTTTTTCATTTATCTTAATTTAATACATCTTGAGACAAATACCTGACACTGGTATTTGCTACCAATTTTCCACCTGAACCACCCTATATTAGGCTTTGGGATTCAGCTATGCCCTTTTCTCAGCAATAATAAAGAAGGAAATGCTGAGCACTTCAAAAAGTAATTTAAGAGTCACAGGCCTTAATGATGCTTTAGGATACTAGGGTAGTACAATAACAAAATAAAATAAAAACAAGATGCTTTTTAAATTGAGAATGCAAAGAATCAGGCAAAATATCTGCTTGTAAATTGCTGTTCTTCCTTCTCCTTCATTTCCTGGTTATTGTAGGCTTTTCTACAATGCTAATGATATTTCCACATAGCTCTTAAAAACAAACAAATAAACAAACTCTATGCTTTTACTTTATCCAGAGCACACAAGCAAGAGGGATGCCAAAACAACACACAGAGATAGACAAACCCTGTAAGATCTCCCTCAGTGAAGAAAGGATCACAGGTGGAAAGGCAGCAACATCATAAGGAACAAAAAGCAGACAAATACAAAAAAA
Organism: Rhipidura dahli; assembly: GCA_013399225.1. Classification (NCBI taxonomy): domain Eukaryota; kingdom Metazoa; phylum Chordata; class Aves; order Passeriformes; family Rhipiduridae; genus Rhipidura; species Rhipidura dahli. The sequence goes on from VXAC01002376.1 coordinate 171,047, forward strand.
GAGGAGAGGAAAAGACAACAGAAGAGAAGGGATGTGATCACTGCTGAAAGGTGGAACATCCTTTCCAAGAGACCAAGCAGCAAGCTGGTTGCAGAAGGCCTCCTAATCGAGATGCCTGTGGATGAAAGTTTAAGGAATGCACCACCAGGTCCTGCTTTGCCCTGAAGCAGCCTGCCCAGGAGCAGTGCTGTCCTAACATCCAGAGGCAGACTCCAGCTTCTGGAGCAACCTACAGCCAGCACTACATTCCTGCTTCATCCCTGCTTCAGACTCAGCATAAAGAACACAGGATAATGTGGCAAGGTTCTTCCCCCAGCTATGAAAACCTCTCCTTGGGTGCTACTGGTACTCTGGAATAGAGAAGCAGACTCTATGAAATCACAGCATCATTTCATAGTTTGAGCCCATTATACTAAATTTACCCAAGTAAGGCAACAAATGTTCCTCCTCCCATCTCTGTGGCTTTCTTACATTCTGGATCCTGTGAACTATCCAAGCTTGCAGTGAAAGTGAGACCTGCCAGATGTGTCAGATAACTCCTGTCCCGCCAGCTTCTCTACTTGCAGTTCTGGAGAGCTCACTACAGTTATGACTTCCAGGTAAGCAAAAGCCTAGTTTTTCTTCCTAGTACTATCTCACTCCAAATTAGAACTGCCTTTCTTCCTGTCTTTTTTTTTTTATTATTTTTAACAAGCCTATAGAAAAAAATAGGAAAACAAGAAAACAATGTAAGTTCTGTGAGAGAAAGAATGCTGTATTTGGCTTTAAAAACAGATCAAAACAAAGAAAACTCTGCCATCTCATGTTGTTCAGATACAAGGCAAATTACCAAGAATGTTGCTGATTCTGTGACTTGATAAACAGTTATTATGTCACATAGCTACACTTTCCTGTACAGATTCTCTTTTTTGGCTTAATGTAATTAAACCAGAACAGACATTGTTTCCAGTCGACTTGCCCTAATGCTGAAGTAAAACTCTCATGGTTATAGCCCTGTGCACAAAGTTAAGGCTCAAACACTACAAAAGAAGGAACAGTTCTTGAAAAGCACACAGAATCTTGATGCCTATAAAGAGTTTGTTGAAATAAGAATACAGACATGTACCTGGCACTTCCAAAGTGAGGCTTACAGGCTAGTGTCTACTCCCTGAGATTTATGTTTGCTTATGTTTTAGAGTTAACGTGCCACAACAGAGAGGGAATAAGTATGTTCTTCACCAATTATTCAAAGCACTCTACATTCCTTCAGTGCTACAGCACTGTTCCAGCTGGGCTGTGTCAGCTCTTCCTTCAGAAAATGTATCCAAATGCTTGCAGATAGGTCAGGAGAACATACTGTGGAACAAATATAAACTGGAAATGGCAGCAACCTACTCTGTTTCCCAGACACCTCCAAAAATTAAGTTTACTGATTAAATGTGTTCATAAATATAGCCCCACTCCCTGGCTACCTGTGGGAAGCACATATATTTTATTCAGTACTTTTCTGAAAGGATTTATATGTCCCTGCTAGTATTTTGATTATAGCAACATTTCAACACACTGACATCATGCATTAGATGACTTCAATATCTAATGACTGCTGACTGCACCATCTGACAGGGTGATAGGGTGATCCTGACCTTTTCAGAGAAGAAAATTAAGGACATCAGTCATCATGACCAGAGTTTCCCTCATAAGCCTAGTAGTCCAAGCTCCTGTTAATAAAGGATAACCACAAAAATGCAAAACTGTACTTCAGAGAAAAAAATGTTTGAATGGCAGTTATAATACCCAACATGCTTTTTTACATGTTTGTGTAACTGTACAGAGAATACAGGTAAGTTTATACAGATATGTTTAAATATCTATACATTTTTCTGTTTCTTTGTAGATGCACTAAGGAAGGCTTTAGGAAGCTGTAATTCACCTTATATACAATTCCAGTTTTCTAAAGAGCAAAGCATTCTAAATGCTACTCCTTGGTGTTAAAAGCTTCACGGTATAGACCTATTCAGTAAAAACACTTTAAACAATAATAATAATAAAATTCCTAATAACCATTCTGTGATCCTCTGGTGGTTTGTTGTTCTTATCCTCAGATTTACATAGTTGACTGTCAATAAGATAAGCCAGCCCCTTGAAATAAACTAAAAATCACAGTAAACAAGCTAAAATCATCTCAATTATGAACAAACTAATGTGTTCTTGCCATTCATTAAGGTTGCCTAGGAACTACTTTTTACTTTTTTGAAAAACAGTCAATGTCTGGATAAACAATCCAGCTCCCAAAATGTGCAGTGAAAACATCAGATAACATCTGAAAGACATGAAACCAGAGTGCCAAAGGCACACCCTGGCCTGGACAGCTGTCTGAGAGCACTGAGATAATGGCTTACAAGCAAGGATGACAGCATGGGCTGACCAGGATTTAAACAAAAAAAAGCAGCCACCTAAAGTAAACTGCTAAATCATATGTAATCATACAGAGATGTCCTTTGCACTATTAAAAACAAAAATTAGGTTTTTAATAATAGGTCAAATAACTAGGTCTTCAAGATATTCATTAACTGTGAAAGACAACAACTCCAAGCAGGCAGGTAGCACCACTAATTAGTGTCATCCCCCCACCCTGCCCCAGCAGCACTCCCCGTGCTTCACAGGCAGTCCCAACACTGCTCTCAGCCCTCCACCCTCTGTGACATGCAGTGAGTGGAGAGGCAGAGAGAAAAAGGACAGCAGCAGTGTCATCTCCCTCAGTCCCAGCAATGCAGAGCTCTGAGAGGGGGGCAGCTCCTGTGTGGGCAGAACAGAGCTGGCAGCTCCTGCCACAGCCCATCTTCAGTAGCTCTGCCAGCTCCCCAATGCAGGCACTTCCAAATGCATGCTCCATGTGTGAAGCTGTGAATCTCTGAGGGATCTTATGCTATGAAATTTGGATCAAAACCAAAGTTTTGGATCCAATGCAAACACTCCAAACTGGTGGAGTGTCTGAAAATTGCAAACTGATTGAGAGTCACAGGTTTGGAAAAAAATTGTAAACACCAATCCTACATACTGGGAATTTGGCTTTTGTATTTCAGATGGTGATAGAGCACAGATAAGCAAAAACCACCTTCAAAAAAGATGTTATAGATCCAAGGCAATTATTCAAATTAGTATTTTTATGCCAGTCACCTTCTATTTAAGCATTTCACATGCACTGAAACACTGAAAGAAAAATTCCCAGTAAATGTGTTCATACAGTGATAGAATCATTCTGATCACGTAAGTTGCTTCAATCATTCAGTGATGTCTTTCCAACAGCAAACATATTCCTTAGTTTTCATGGAGTCCTAATAACATAGCATGCATAAACACAATCTTCCATCACACTTACCACAACTTGTGTAAGATTTAAACTATCACCTTTCAAATCAACCCAGTCATTCTAGGCCTGTTTTTTCCAAACCCTTTCCTTCACAAAAGAGGACAACTCTTTGTTCCAGTTCAGGGAAAACGTGCTGAAATATGAGGAATTCCTGAAAAATAGTAGCTCCCATCTTCTAACTATTTATAGATATTTGCATTAGGTATTAATTGCCTCCAATTTTTGTTTTGCAGGGACATTGTACCTAGTCCATCTCAAGGTGTGAATGGTGACACAAAGCAATGAAGAGTCAAGCTCTGGTTCTGCAGCTCCCACACACCTTTTCAGCAGCACACTGGGCACTTGGATTAGCTTTTGATTGAAGTGCCAGATTTTCAAGGAAGGGTATTGTCTCTAGTAGATCAGGTACTGCTCCATATTTGGAAACTTGCACTTATTTTTAACATTATCAGCCTGGTGTGTACTGGAATTTGGCTGCTTTTTATCATACTGTATAAAATGTTTGCTCTATTTATAATAATTTGATTAGAAAGTGCTGATTCTCAGACCACAGTTCTTTGCAGATAGCACTACTCTGGGGCTGAGGGAGTAAGGAGACTGAATTTCCACTCTGCCACAAGCATTCTGAGGATTTCCAGCAAGATACTGAGTGATGAAACAGCCTAATTCCCCTGCAAGGTGATGATAATACTTCTGCCCACAGGAACTGGGCAGGGCTAGGTTGATGAGCAACACGTGCCTGGAACCACTGGGTGTTCAGCCATAGCTCCAATAATTACCATCCCCACTCTGAACTGCTCTGATGAGAAAGGTAAAAACTTACAGTTTTATGTAGAGAACCAAAAGACACTTCTCAGTAACTCTCTGTTAAAAATACCATCTTTTACTCTCCTGTTGGTTACATTTCCTTTTCAGAAACAGCAAAACTCCCTGAAACCTAGAAAATAGTGCCTTCTCCAAACAATCTGCAGAAAGAGGAAAACCCATTTATTTTCACTTCTGTTTAGTTCAAAGAACAGAGTAAATAATGCCAGGAGGGTCTTATAGCTGTAATTCTTGGTAGATTTACAGAATTTCAGATGTAAAAACTGACCTCTAATCTTTCCACAGTTAGGCTGGAGAAGAGAGTTTTTCATATGGTAATTATCACTGATAGCACTGCACATTTTCCATTAAATTTTAATCACAATGATTAGGGTCAACAAGAAATAGAGGCAAGCTCAAACACCAATGTCTGTTACTCCTCTTGTTGCAAAGTATTAATGTGATTTTATGAATACATACTGTGTTTAAGTTTACCACAATGGGAAGTCTTGTTTGTCGTTTTGAGAAAAGACATTTCAAAAATTACTAATTACACATTAGTCCACACCCATTTTTCAGAGGTGACTAAGCAATACAAACATCTTGCTTTACCATAACTGCTCCCTTTTCCAGAAACTGATAATTTTATGATCAGTTAAAAATTAAATGGGATAGTTCTTTTGATCTACAAGAGCCTTACATCATTAACATGCCAAGAGGAAGTGCCTAAACTATCCTTTTCTACTGCACGATAAAAGAACCACATAGAGAGTAGTCACAAATATTATAATGTAGATTTCTCTATTTCAGTATTTAATACACTCCTTTCAAATTTTAACTCCATTCTACCCTGAACATACTTTTTACAAAAAGGTTGCTTCAGCTGAGATGAATTTACTCAAAGAGAGAGGGTAAATAAAGGACTACAATGTGTTCCCCACCAACAGCACTCAGTTCACACATAGCATCACATATTGAGAACAAATCACACAGCCTGTCCAAATGTACTCCACTGTCATCATCACTACTTCCAGCTCTAAGAAATTTAAACATGATTCCTTTCACAGGAATAATTTGTTGGTTCAAATTCTGCTTTTGTAAAACCTGAAACATAAATGATAATATTTGTCTGGCATTGTGTGGAGATCAGAGCTGAATCTCAAACAGACATGACAGCCAGTGATGGAAATGGGAGCCAAACTTCACAGACTTTGGATCATAGCCACGTTCAGTGTTCACTGTGCTGTGCTGAATTTCATAAAAATAATCATTTGTATGGCACAATCTGTGTAATATTATATTTGATGGCATCATTTTATAAAACACATTCTAAATATAACATTTTGTTGCCAGTTTCCAGAAAGAACATGGCCGTGATCACGAAGAAGGGGTGAACATTCACAGGCCAGATTTAAATGGCAAACCCAAGTTAATTTATAACTGTGTCGAGATAAAACAAAACTATTAAAAAGTAAAGTCTACAAGTCAGAGGGAAAATGGCTGGTTTTCAAAAACACAGCAAAATGTTTGATGAATAAAGACCTCAAATACCTGCCTGCTTACAAGTGCCAGACTTTTCCTCCAGCCTGACATTTCTTGGAGGTACTCAAAAGATGGCTCTTGGCTCTCCCTGCTCCAGTCAGGTGAAAGGCATCACGAGCAGAGTAAAAGGTTCCTTATCAAGAGGGATATTTAATTTAAAAACCAGCAGATTTTTGACAGATGTACAACAGAGAAATGAGGAAGGTAAAGAAAAGGAAGGATAGACAAGAAGAAAACACATCAGGTAGTTAAATTACTATTAAATTATTATTTCTGCCTACTTTAATATTAAATTGAACGACGAGTCCAGCAAAACAGGACACCCACTGTCCAGAGCAGCCTCTCTGCAGCCTGGTCCCAGCCTGGCCTTACTGGCACCTGCAGCTCCTGCACGCCAAGCCCATGACACATTGTTATCTAAGCCACTGAATTCAACAGTCCAAACCCCAAAAGCACTTCTTGTTAAACAACATCCTGTTAATGATCAAGCACAACCAAATCTACATATATAAATAAGTATATAATTGCCCTATTTTTTAAACTTTAGAAAATGAGGTCACACATTTCTCATTCAATTTGGCTTCTTATGCAGTAGAAGCCAAAAAAGAAATCTCCTATTTATCTATCAAAATCAAACCAGTCAAACTTTAAAGTGTTGTGGAAATGCTGAGATTTGAAATACTGGCTTCCTTAGAACCTTCATATTTTCCAGCCTCCCTGTTTGCTGTATGCTATGGTGATTATAAGGGATACAATTAAAGAATACCAGCTGAGGAAGACTAGAAGTTAAAGCATATAGCTTCCTGGAAAGAGATTAACTATCTTAATTGTTCACAGACCTCATCAGAAAAAAATAATAATGTAAATTTCCATAGCTCTCGAGAGGCAGACCTTGTGGATATTAGCACCACTGCTGCTCAAAAGTCTGCAAATAACCTCCCTCACTTGTCCCAAAAGACATTTCACCCTCTCCTGCTCTCACACACTCAAACACAGATTACTCTGTTGGCCTAAGCAAAATGTTCTGGTCTCACATAGAGAGTTGATGACAACAGTAATATACATTCCCATGCCTACAGCAGAAGTTAACATTGTTCCTCCATCTGAAAAAGTTTGGGATCGAGAGAGTGACAGTGAGAATTATAATGTATCTTTTATCTTTTTATTTCCTTAGTGTTTCCCAGTAACTTTCATTTTTAGTAGACCTGATGGAAGGGAATGCACTCTGGAAACACAGTTCATCATTGACAAAAGTGGATAAAAATTTCTAAATCACAGATGTATTGGCCTGGGATCAGTTCTAGGTCCCTTTTCTCAGAAAATGTTTAGAGATATATAAACAGGATAAAAATGAAAAACTCCTTACGGCAGAAGAAGAGTATTTTGACAAGATATGTTCCTAAAAAATAACTTTTGTAAGTTTTCTTATCTTCAGGCAAATCATCAGTTTTACTCACATCAGATTGCTACCAGGACATGTCCAGTTTCCCAGTAATTCTACATCTGAATTACTCATTTTCTTCTAAGCAAATGCACAGATATGGAATACTATGTGCAACATTCCAGTCTATTTCCTGAAAGAATCAACAGTGGGAAAATGCATCAGAAATACATACAAAAGAATACAGTGAAGAGACCCAGCATGCCACAAATCTCACAACCTCTGGTACTTTCTTCAAGCCTGTCTCTTGATGTTCAGATGCATGGGGATCTATGTAAGGAGGATCAGATTTCAACAAAGAAAATAACTTTGTACTTCTTGTTCTAGCAAAAAGAAATAAAATGTCTTGAAAATGTGAAAAACCCACAGCCAAAATGTTCAGATGTGAATAATTCCAAATGTATTACTTAAAAATAAAGGGTTTTAAAGGCAATGTAATTTTGAGTTCCCAATGAAGGTTTGTTTTAAACTATTTATTCTCACAAGACTACTAGCGATTTTAATAAATATTGCTATTAGGAGAGCTATTTATTTGATTTCATAGCAATCAAATTGCTCGGTCCAGTCACCTTCTTAATGACAGCTCTTTGCTCCAACACAAGCAATAGAATGAAACCTGTTCCCTAAAACCCTTTTCAGGTTACAGGCATCTCAATCAATTCTGGTGGGAAGAAGCCTCTTCATTTACAGCAGTTCAATGAAAACAGAATTCTAGTCATCAAGCCTCTTATTCACTGCATGTTCCTGTAAATCACATTTCTATAGTGAGTGCATGTTGCAGTGCTCATCACGTTGCAGTTTGGTTATTGGGATTCCAGACACAAAGCTGCTGGAAGTGAAGAGATTTTCCCAAAATTACATTAAATTACATCTCTCTCTTACATACCCCAGAGATGGACTGAACTCAGCAGAGAGATGCAGACCCAAATTCAATTTTACATGCATCTTTTAAGAAAAGAATCCAATTGAAAAAGTTGTTGTGGGGTTGCGTTCTCATATTATTCTGGTTTAAAATATAGTTATCATCTACTTTTTCCACCCTTTCCTGAAGAGAAGAGATGATGGAATGCAATAAAGGGCACAACTGATTCCAGGCAGTAGAGAGGCATTGTAAGCAGACAGTGCTTGATGCAGGCATTGGGATTTGGTTTCAGTTCCTTCAGCTCTGTGAGAACTGAAAGCCCTGCAAATGCCACCTTATGGAGATCTCCTGCCCACCAGCTCCACCCAGCAGCTTCTCCCAGAGAACCCACTGAGGCAGAAGTGGGCAATAGCTGCCAATACATTTTCACTCACTAGAGTTTGGGAATCGATCACACACGTACAAAGATTGTTTGGATAGAAAAAATGTGTCCCATATGTCAATAGTTCCATGTAATAAAACCAACAACATACATGGGGATACAGAGCACACTGCTGTAGCCAGCTTCAGGTGTTGTACAGGCCTGAACTGTACTTATAGCAAGTGGTTTCTAGCCCCTGCCATGATAAATCTGTGAACACGCACATGGTTCATCATTAGATCATCTCTCAGCAGGATCTCTCTAGAGAGGAAGCCAATTACAAACCCCCCAAGGGGCAGGAGGGCAGCATGCTGCCAATATAGACTGCTTCAATCCTGGCTGCTGTTTTGATGAAAATGCAGATGATTTTTCTTGCCACAACACAAAAAAGATCAGGGCAAAAGATTATGTCCCATGTTAATTAGTGCCTCCACGTAACACATTCATGGCCCATCTGACATGGCCTGGAATAACTGAATTTATACAGTATGCCACTGTTCTGCATTTCTATCTAATTTCTGTCTCTGATTTAACTAACAGATTTTCAAAAACAAATTATAGCCAGACAAGACCTTACTGACTATACATGTGCAGATACTGAAAAGCAAGATGTTCTAACTGCAGAATCCAAATGTTTCCTCTTGATTTGCCTCTCCTATAACTATGACTAAATAGATTGCAATTATTCTTAGGCACAATAAGGTTATACTGCCAACCCTTGAAGGATATTGCCATCCTAGATTATGTCTTAAGAGAGCCTTCCAAAACACACTAGGTATATAGGAAGATTAACAAGATATAACAAGATTAGGAAGCAATCTGCAGTAGTGCAGCTTCCACTGGAAGCTTTAGCTCTGTCCAAAACTATGGTGGGATGACCCTAAAATGAAACATAACTTCGGAAATCCTGTTCTTGATGAGCATGACAATCTCAGAAAACCAGCCTTCAAAGTTGTTCCCTGTCCTGTTTACCAGATCAAGAGAGAAACAAACAAGCAAAATCCCTCATATTCAAAATCCTTTCTTTATACGACACTTAGCAGGGACATGAAAACTCCTCCTAGAACATGTATTCCTAGGGGGCTTCCTCTCCTCTCTACTCCCAGAGAATAAAGTTTGCCAGATTTATTACGGTATAATTATACATTTAACTTCATTAGTGACGATCGGAACATTTCAGTTGTGCTCACTGGCGACCCGAGGGAATCCTAGACAAACTGGGAATGTTTGTACACCACTCGCGACCCCTTCCCCTGGAAGCTGGAGGCAAAGGGAACGAAGGGGGTCCCCTATACCCATCCCTCTCCCCATCCCCGCCGCCCTTCCCGCAGCGCTCCCAGCTCCGCAGGCTGCCCCTGCCCCGCGCAGCTCCCCCGTCCCGCCCGGCCTCCCCTCCCGCGGGCACCCCGGCGCTGCCGGCCGGCTCCGCAGCCGCGGCGGGCGGGGACGGGCTGCGAACGAGGGGAAGTGGGAGGGAGCCGGGTCAGAGGGGTCCGTCCCGGGAGATGGGTGGGGAGAGGCGGCGGGCGAGCGGGGCTGTGCCGCAACGCCCCTCGCTATAAACGGAGGGGCCGCTCACGGAGCGGGAGGAGCGGTGCGGTCGGCGAGGAGCGCTCCCGGAGCCCAGCCCAGCCCTGCCCAGCTCAGCTCAGCTCGGTGAGGTGCGCTGCGGGCACCGCCGGCGCTGAGCCACCCCCGCCCGGAGCCAGGTAAGCGCGTCCCGGCCGGACACCTTCGGCCGGGGGCACCCAGAGCGTTTGCGAGCGCGGCACAGCCTCCTGCTGAATTTGTTCTTGGCTTAGACGGAGCTGGCACGGGAAGGCTCAGTCCCGCACGAAGCGCAGCCACTTAAGCCCCTGTGCTCTGACTTGCCCTGCGAGGCCCGCACCACATAATTATTTTAGAGAGGACTGAGTGCCCCACAGACTCCCAGCCGTGCCGTGTGTGAGCTCTCGGGTCTTGTCAACAGTTGGAAGAGAAAGCAAAGGCACAGCCCTCGGAGCAATAACTCCACCACACCATCAAGGCTCATCCCAACATCATGTAAGAGGGAGCCCTGGCACCTCTGCTCAGGATCAGATGAGCAATTAGATTTTTATTGCTATGCCAAGCTCATGGTAGAAAGTAATCAAACACCAAAAGTGATCCTAATGATTTCTAAGAGTTGTGCGAACAGTTCAGTTTCTCAGTCTAGCAGGCAATGCAACTTCCACCAGTTAGCAGCAAATACTGGTTTAACCAAAATTTTGTAGCATACAGTCTCCATAACCAGATCTATCATTTTTCTACAGAGCAAGAATTGGAGTGATCTACAACCAGACATTACTTTTAGTCAGTAAAGTTAAAATGCCTCCCTGCTGCTTTTTTTTTTTTTTTTTTTTTTTTTCTTGGCCAANCTTCCCTTTTTCTTTTTTTTTTTTTTTTTTTTTTTTTTTTTTGCCTGGCCAGTTTCTAAACTTCTCTTGGACTCACACTGGACTAGAGTTCTTCAACAGGTTCAGGTTAAGTCCTGTAATATATTTACTGTTCTTCTCTGCTCCATGCATTAAAACTTAATTTTACCAGTTACTTACAGGTACCAGCCCGATATTCTTCTAAGTCAACTGCTGTATCAGTAACTAAGTCAGTCAGATCATTATGTGTACAAGCAGTAAAACTGCAGTGTTCAGTTACACCTATTTCTGTACTTCTGCAAAACCCCTAGAATTAATGAGATATATGGCAATAAGGGACAGCAGGATTCTGCCCAGAGCATGCTACAGTTCACTGTAAATTTTCATCACTCCCAAAAGTAGCAGGACTCATTTTAATTGTGTTGTGCTGCGTAGCATGGGACAAGGTAGTAAATGGGCTCAGTGAAATTACAGGATGAGGCTGTAAAGGGGGATTTTTTGTATGGGGGAAGCTTCTCTTGTCACCTGCATGAACCCACAGCACTAACATGATTAGATTTTTGTCTGAATAGGAGGATTAAGTATGGCCTGAAGCAGGTAATTACCATGATGATGTAGAGAGGCTTTTTTAGGTCTGTTTCAGTGTCAGACAAATGTTTCATACTCCTGACTATGGCTGTTTTGCTTGTTGCCACCATAATCTTTTAAATTACAGCACCTTTCAAAAATATTAAGTGCCTACAAGTTCAGATTTTGCTCATGTAGTAAGAGTATAAAATATATGCCTTTCCTGTAGGAACGTGGTATTTCTGCACTCTCTCTGCAACTTGAACTACATAGCAGAGAAAAATCACTTGTGACTGTTGGGTTCTTCCTAGTTTATGTTTTTGAACTAATAAAGCAAAGTGGTCCTGTACAATAGAGAAGTTACGTTTATCATTAAATTTTAATGTAGCTGGTTTCATTCTCCCCTTACTTTTTTCATATTAATAGATGAAAACAGTTAATTTTCACAGTGGAGCAAAGCAGAAGTGTGCCTATTTTCTATGGTGTAAGGTGTCCTGCCTCCTGCTTTTAAACAGTATCTTCTTGGATTGGACAGCATATGCAAACTGCAGCTAGAAGTTATTGGTTTAAAAGGCTGCAAATACCATCCTAAAATGCCAGTACCCACAGCACTGCAGAAGTGAGGAGAGTGCTGCCTTTAACTTTCAAATATCACATCTCAACAGCCTGCTTTTTAGAGGCATCTTGGAACAAGATGAATGATGGTGTTTGTGTTTTCTGAATAATAGTGTCTTTAATTGTATTAAATATTGGAAAATATATTTAATTTTACTGTTTTTCATACTATAAAAATAGAGGCAGATGCAGAATGCAAACGTGGTGATATATTTACACTTTCTAGAAATGTATAGACTCACAGGGGAATAAGTGTCAGAGTTAATGCCTGTTAAAAAAAGTCTGTTTTGGATAATGGGCACTGACTGCATTTTTCTACTCCTAAGTTTTCTCCTCTGTGGTCATTTTATCCTCTCTGTTTGTTAAAGGAGCATATTTAGGTAGTTCTTTTCTCTGACACTGCCTACTGTTGAGCACAATAATTAATATGGTAATTTAAAGTTACATAAATTACAAACTCTCATTACCCCGTCCTAGTTAAAATCTTGTTCATGCAAAGGTATAGTATTAGTTTAAAACATTTTAAGCAGTCACAAATTACTCCTATTTGCTCACTACCTCTCTTTTCTCTCTGGAACTTCTTGCTTTTCAGAAGCTATTAGTCTCACCAGTAGTATTCATGAGCTCACCTGTAGCTATTGCTGCCCAAATTTTAGGAGTCCTAATCACACCCTAAGAAGCATCCAGTTGTTTGACTGGTTAGCATGTATCTGTTCCCTGCACCTCAAGTATCCTATTCTACCTTGGTGACTTCATAAAAGGTCATATTCAGTCTTGATGTGGATAGAGAACATGGATATTTATGCATTACTTTAATCAAATACTATGTCTGACTTAGATGGTTAATCTTGTGCACTTTTTAAAACTGAATTTAATGGTTATCTTGTATAGGACTACCTCAATAAGAGGAAAGATCAACTAAAATTGAATTTGGATGTATCTGAAGCTGAGCTGGGGAGATGGGTTATCAATATTCGTTGGCCTACAAATAGATCTGCTTGGGCTATATATGGCATACATGAAGAAAAGGGGCCAAATGGCCAAGCTGGGAAGGGTGGTGGACAACAAAATATTCCCCTCACCTATTTCTGATAGTAATGCTGGCAGCACAGCCACCATCATCTCTCTCCAGAAGGAGAAGCATAAACACTTAAAATCTTTTCAGAGTTACAAGCATGGCAAGATTGAGAGCTCACAGCTGGGAGGACTGGGTCAGGGTATAGCCACTACAGGCTGCTTACATTGTACACTCTATTGCCTGTTTAGCTAAAATTTCTAGCCTTTGGGTAATCTTGGGTCAGTTTCCAAGCCTTATCTAGTTTACTGCTACTGTTTGTTCCTCTTGCTCTCAGCTGTACAACAATTCCATCAGAAATGCAGTGACACAAATGTTGTTTTTTACTGTGTGTTCCTCTCAAATATTAATTAAGAATTCTTCACTGTTCTTGGATAACAGTTCATATTATTGGACAGTTAATCCTAAAGGCAACTGTGGTGTTTTTAAGAAGTCAGCCTCTACATTTTAGGATCAGGTTCGAGAAGATAATACTACTAAGAAACATTCTTAGAAATCTCATGGACTTTTGAAAACAGACTAAAAAATGTTGATCACTTTTGAAGAGAGATGGAAATGGAGGGCTCTCTCTCTATTTCTCCTCAGCTACTTAACCTGGAGTTAACTTTGCATAAAAGTTAAAATTTTTGCATGTAAACACAAGGTGAGTTTAAATGCACTGGAGGGTTTGACTAGGTGACAACCTAACGTATGCTTTGAGTTTCAAGATGTACAGACCTCATTCACGAAGCCAAAACACTGTGGCCTGAAGAACAGAAAGGCTCCAGTAAAACTATTTCAGTGCAATTATGGCTGTATATAAGAAAGTTACTAATCACAGTATCATTTTCTGTCTCTTCCTTCTGATCCCAAACACCCTTGCAGTGAAGAGCAAGCCAGTAATCTTGGGCTAATGACAGGATTTCTTTCAGTTCCCTTTCCATCAACAAATTAGTCTCTTAAGATCACTTTCACCAATAGACAGTCATTCTACACAGAGCACTCATTCCATGTTCTGTACCATTTTCTAAAATGCATCCGTTGCCAACAAAAGAAAACAAAAAAACCCCCTAAAATTGCCAGATGTACCCTAGAAAAATCTTTGTCACTTTGGAACATCTTGAGGAATTTAACAAATTTGACAAACAAGGGGAGTTATGATACTCATACTTAAAATTTTTTTACCTCAGCTGTAACAAACAAATGAAAAGAGATTATCTTGAGTGTAAGTCCTAACAGCTGTGATTGTCTGAGACAAAGCACATATGAAACAGAATTGCTGGTCTAATAATTTTTGGTCTTACCTTCTGATAAATGGTGGATTATACTAAAATTACTCTGAGCTTTCAAGTAAATTGCAGCCAAGGATAGGAAAATATCATGTTCCAAATGACATGCTGTTAGCATTCTCTGCTGTACCATCATGTGAAAGAACTGCAGATCTTGGCCTTTGGTTGGGTGTCTTTCACAATTTTCATTCCATTTGTGTTTTGTTTGATAGCAAAACTGTCCAGGTATTCACTATATAACAAGGCTAGCTGGAATGCTTGGTTACTGCTTGTGGTGTTTATCTCCTTCTATTGTAGCTGAGCAGCATTTTTCTTGTAGGCACAGAAAACGAGCAATAACCGAAGACAGCCTCACAGCAGGAAAGTGAGATCAGATTGGCAATGCAGCACTGAGTGGCATGATTGAAGACAAGACAAAAAGCAAGCTACAGCAAAAGGTAACTGGCAATATCTAAAGAACCTATGACTGAATTTGGGCAAGGTCAATATTTAGACAGTATTTCACTGCTTGAGGTGAAAGCTATAATAAAAGTTACAGCCAGAACAAAGAAGGATTTAACTAAACTCCTAATTTCAGCTAATTCACCTATTCCTTTCTATACTTCTAGGTCATTCAGCTTTGTGAGTTACTGATAGATCCTTGGCTAGTGGAATCTAATACTCAGTAGATGAAGTATAGGAACAGAAATAAAAATTAAAATTGAGTGGATTCCTGAATCCACTCAATTTTCTGAAAACAGAGAGGACACACTGAAGAAGAGAGCTGTGCTTCAGCATTTCTACCTCAGAGGGACACATGCAAATAAGTAAAACATTCCAGAAAACCACTGAACAGCTGTACTTTCATGATGGGGGGCTTACGCAAGGAGAAAAATGCAGGAGCTGACTTCTCTAAAAAATGTTCTGTTGGCAGTTGGCCTCCATTTAACTCTGCTTCAGCATCAGCACAGCCTGGCCAGGGCCTTTGCTCAAAGCAGGCAGCACATGATGTACAGAGATGCAGCCTGAGCTTGTTTATTGAGAAACCATTTATGCCCCTCCCAGTCCAAGTTTAGGATGTATGTTGCCTTTTCATCTTTTTTCTTATAAACTCCTATTGGTTTTTTATCTTTTCTCCTTTCTCCACTCATTCTTGTTGCCGACACCTAAATTTATACAATTTTACTCTATCCCCCTGTCCAGGGGAGTTAGTCTGCTGCCACTTCTCAGGGTTTGTCTTCTCTGTCCTCAGGCTTTTTACTCAATGTACAACAGTCAGAAATGGAAAGCATGGGGCAAGAATCAACACACTGTCAAACTGGAACTCTAGCTGCGCTGTTAGACTTCTGTCTTTATTGTTTTCCTCTTGGTTTTGTTATTAGCAGCTTACCATGATTAGACAACTACAGTTTGTCTCAAATTAGGTAAAAATATTTCTTTTCACATGGGCTTCCTAAAAAGCACCTCAAAGAGAAAGGGTTCAAAAATCGTTTTGCCTTCAAATACATTTTATGATGCTGTTCCATGTTCTTAAACTTGCCATCAAAAAAAGCGCCATGTCGGTAAAGGACGGCCACACACCCAAGGATTTGCACAGTAATTTTCCTGGCACTAAAGTAAAGCTCACGCAGCAGCTCTGGGAGAGCACAGCACTACTCATTCTGGACTTCTGTGTAGTTTTCTTTGCTTGAGAACCAAGACTGCATGTCCTTGAGGATGCACTGATTCACACTATCACAGATTAGCTCACTCCAGCTGTAACAGCTGCCTTTGTTTTGCTACCTCTGTGGCCCGTCCTCAGTATCCACAAGGAACAACTCAGCAAAGAGTTCACCAATTAATTATATTTTCAAAATACAGCAGTAAATCTTACTTTGTGGAAAGAAAAAAAATCAGGAAACAAGCTGCACAAATTTGGCAGAACATCTATTTTGGGATCATTCTATTAAGTGTGCCGCCTTCCAGACAAAGCGCTAAGGATCATAGTAACTTGTTTTTCCGTGGGTGATAATACCTTTCACACAGACATGGATTACGGTGTCTATGTTTGACCTTTCCTTCCCTTTGATTAACCCCTTAGAAACTCACTAGTTCAATTGACTCGTCCATTCTCAAATTTTCTTCTAGTCCTCCTAATGATCTGCCCTTAACAGGAGTTTTGTGCAACTGAAAGCACAATTGGGCCTCTATGCTTTCAGTGTTATACCTACCAACAGTTACAATGATACTAACTTCTCTTGGGCTTAGCTGCATTACCATTTTAAAAGATTTTTTTGTCTGAATAAACTCTTGTACTTTGCCAGTTACTCACACTGTTTTCTTTCCTTTCTGCCTTTGGTTCCCTTTTTCTGACCCTAATGAGCGATTCATTTAGAAGCCTCCATGCTGATCTTTTGCTTTTAATCTTTTAACTTTTCCCTCCAGGCTGTTCCTAACATTCTCATTTAGGGAAGAAAAGTCTTTTCTGAGGGGTATTGCCGTTGTGTGATATTTTCCCACTGTAAGGAGGTCTAAATTAATTATATAATAAGAAAAGTAATCAAGTGTCTCAGTCAGACACAGTGAACCAAATCCTATTACAGATTGCTGAATTACAAGACAAAGCTTCCTCTGAACTAAGGTGTCGAAATCTAACATGCATTTCCTTGCACAGAAATCCACAATACATTGCCTTTGCTTCTTCAGTAAGACAAACACAGTTTTTCAGCATGAAGTCAAAAGAAAAAAAAGTGTTCAATGCAAGGTTTGCTTTCCTCAGAGCCATAGCACTGACTAGTGGGAGGTTACATGGAAATCACGAGCCATGGTATTGGATATGTTGTGATAAAGCTTCCACATTAGCTGCTTTAGTTACCATGACAGACACTTTAGTCATACTGGTGTGTCTATGTTCACATAGAAATGCTGCATCTGCACGTGTGTTTGTGTTTGAGTTCAGGTCTTCATTACTCAAAGCAAAAGATTCTGTTACTTTAACCACATTGGTGAAAGATAAGGGGATTCATCAGAGGGTTTTAGGGAAACCTCTGGGAAAGAAGGAAAGGCTATTTATGTAACAATATGCAACATGAGCTACTCTCAGTCAATTCATCTTATTTCCATTAGATTAGAAAATGGAGCACCTCTGTATGAAGGAGGTATCTCCATTTCTGGAGTAGAAGCAGAGAATTTAAAGTGTTTCTTTTCTCTCCTGCTTTCTGACAGATTAGCCAGCATTGCAAATGAAGACAAGTGCTCTGCAGAATGCATTTCTAAAGCTTGTTATTTATTAATTTACATTTGCCTTCTATATGCACAGGGAAGCAGGGGGATTGGGTGGGGAGAGGGATGTAGAAATAAAAAGCCCATCCTGCAGAAGGAACTACATATTGAGCATGTAGAGCTCATAGGTGCATCATGGCCCCAGCCTGGTGATTCAGCTCAATGGCAGAAAAATGTTTTTTTGAGGATTAACGTACAGGTAAGGCTTCAACACTCATCAGAATGTTGCCATGCACATCAAAATGTTACTAATTTGGTTTAGAACTTGAAGAAAATCTGTGTATGCTCTCTGGTGGCACCTTTCTTACTGTTTTACAGGAAAGTGCAGAAAGGCAGTTCCTTGTACCAGAAAAGTAGAAGTAAAGTTATTTTGCAGAGTTTGTTGCTGATCACATTATTATCTCACCTTTAACTAAGGAAAGTTGTTCGGGAGTGTAAATAAACTGCATACATAATGTTCATTTTGCTTCTGTGTCTTCTGGCTTAGCAAAAAATTTACACAACTCTGGGAGAGGGGCAAATGACACTATGAACTCAGAATAAAATAAATTACCTGGGCAAAGCAAGGAAGCTTCTATTTAGACTAACTGGAAGTTCCACAAAAAGGGCTATCACCTCCCAACTTTGTCTACAAAATTATTAGCTGTGTCCCCTCCCGTTCTTCCTAGAAACATCCTTGCCTAGAGGGAGCAACAGAAACCTAATTAAAGCATTACTTTTGGTACATTTATACTATTAAAACCACTGTTTGAGTCGTGTCTTTCACAGTAAAGCTGTAAGCCAGAAAAAGACCAAAGATCGAGAAAAATCCCAGAAGTCGGGGATTTGGTTCATGAGGAAACAATTCAAGTTTTGGCTTTTCCATTCCATTATCTGTTGTGATCTCTGCCAGCAGCAGAAAACATTGTGACAGTGATAGTGTGTTGCTCTGGGCATGCTACTCATAACTATTTTATAACTGTGGTAGACAGTGATCATGCTTCATGGTATGGTGAGGGAAAGAAGCCCCTTCCAGGATGCCTGTTCAGCTATGGTGATGCACCTCAGTTCTGACTCCCTGCTTGGCTCTCAGTGTTGGCCACATCCCTGCACTTAAGGGCAGCTTGTCACATGCTTTGGGTCATTTGCCTCTGGAACCCTTTGTGAGTTGTAGCACTAAACTGTTGCTTGTGGAACTCTGTGCAAAGGACCCTTCTCTGCTCCTTGCTGTCGGATACACATCAGTGAAGCCATCCCTGCATCTGTGTGCTCCTGCATGTGAGCCACAGAACCCAAAGGGAGCCAGCGATAGGTTGGCTGCTGCCAACATTGGGCGCCAGCTGTTATTTCAGTCCCTTTTTGGGCTGGCTCCATGGGGTCCCACGTGCCCACAGAGATCAGGCAGGGTCAGTAACACATCAGTGGCAAAGAGTCTAGAAGGGCATTGCTATTCATCCCAGCAGAGCATGGGGTTATTCATCTGTGCCTTTCAGAATCTCCAAGCAAATACCATTCAACAAGAACTCTGGGTTTTCCTGGGCTTCGAGGAGGTGGGATCAGGGGAACAGGGATCAGTAGGGAATCTCTGGGGGAATGGTGAGAGGCTGAGGCCAACAGGCAACCAGGGAAGCCAAACGGGTGGATTGGCAATAACAGGATGAGGCAGAAGCTCTCTGGTTATCCCAAAACCACACAGATCACTGCCTACCACATGTAACATTATCATTTCTAATTTAGATGCATGGAATACCTTCTTCTGGTAAATTAGTAACAACCACTAACATAACCAAGAGTTTAAACTTACATGAATCTCACCTGTTTTTACCTAGAGGCTGGTAAGCAAGCTCTGTCTTGCAATTACAGCAGTTTGTGGAAGTAGCCTTTGTTCCCCACAAAAGACCATTCTCCAGGTGATAGCTCCCTTCTTGCTGGACCAGTGCAACCACTGACTATAAGACTAAGATCTGGACAATTAAACTTAAAAACTCTTTCAGTGTTGGCTGCATTCCAGCTTACATTCCTTCCAGCAAGAACAGGAGTGATCAGAGACCATTGACACTCCAAACAGCACATAAAATGTATTGGAACCCTGTATTAAGCTCTGCTTGCTTGAAAACAAGCAATGTAACAGCATTTCTCCTACAAGTTAGGCAGGAAGAACAGTTATTACTGTTATTTGCAAATTGAAGAAGGAACCCTCAGGCTTCAGTGAAGAGTGCCATATAACCTTAAGGACAGATTCATAAATATCCAGTAATGCCCAGAGATGTCCAGTAAGCCAGTTGTGATTTATAAATGATCTGAAGGGAGGTGAGTTACCTCACTCATTGTACCTGATCTCTGCTATTAGAACTGGCCATTATAAGGTGTGCTCACACCAGTGCTTTTTATTTCAGTAAGGTTTTTTTTCTTTCTTGCCTCTCCACAGCATTTTTAATATGACTGAAATATAAATCTGGGTCAAGGCCAGAATAAATGTAAATTCCCTTACTTCTTAGTTTGGAAGAATTCACAATAGAATCTTATGGTGCATTGCATATGGAATCAATTGAGAAGTTTCAGTTGTGGGTTTAGGTATCCAGAAGCTACATTTGTGTAGCTTTTTGTGCCATGCAATGTAATTAAAAAAAAAACAAAACAAAACAAAACAAACGCTTTAAAACTTCTTATTCCATGGAACTAAGCTATCAGAAGAGAAACTTTAAATTCATCAAATGATTTCACTCACACTTTACAAACCTGAATTCCATTTCTGTCTTTTATTAAAAACAATCACATGGGGCACACTATATTTTATATAGGCAATTCCAACTGCAATAAAGGAAATGTGTTAATTCATTCCTTTACTATCACTCAGAGAAAGTAACTGTGCAGCATGTAACCTTTCACAGCTCAAACCAATCTCCTTTTTATTCGTTCTGGGACTTGATGGCTTAATTCTTGTTAACTATTGAATCTTTCAGGTATTTCCAAATACCCAAAAGACACTTCATAACCAGGCATCAAATATGAAGTTACAAACTTGCAGTAAGATGTGTATTCATACTAAAATAGTACATTGTGCTGCTATTCAAAAAACTTTTCATGTCAGTGCTGAAAACCCTAGAAATTCTAGTCCTACCTTGTTCTGAAACACCTTTGTCTTTCATTTTCTTTCATCTAATGTGCTGTAAATGACCTTGTTAGCAGAATGAGGAGATGACATGATCCTTAGAAGCAGACATAAGGTTTGCCTGCTGATTATTGATCATTTTTATCTCCCAGAAGGGTGCCAATCTTCCTTTTTGGTAAAGCTAATGGCCAGAGCAGAGGTGCAAAGACCCATGCTGGATTGATGATGGCAGTTAATGCACTCATTTCAAAGTCTTAATATGCCTGTGTCTTCGGCCTCTTCTAGAGAAAGAGCCAATCCTTTTCAATGTGTTATAAACAAGAGCAGTGACTGCCTCTTGCTATAACTAATTTGGCTATAGGTTTAATAACCTAGATGAGGAAAAGGTGATATTCATTTCTGTCAAGACAGACCAACCAAGGTGATAGGACACCGTGAGATTTTCCCTTTCAAACATCTTTTCTGAAGCTTACCATTGTGGTGTTTAGTTTTAGAAGTGCTGAAATATAACTATTAATCTAGAAATATATTTTACTTTGTTTATTTAATTATCTTCTCAGTTTTAAGGTACTGGTCTGGGGATAATTTCATATTTGTATCTCTTGAGGTTATATAATACTTAAGACATATTAAACACCAGGGAGTTTGCAACACATTTGTGCAGCCTTGGTCAAAGAAAGAAAACAGAGATTGCTCTGATGGATAAATGGGAAAAAAGGGACGAGAAAATTAGATAGAAATGTCTAAAATATCTGGTACACTGTCGAGCTAGAGCCAGCAGTGTCTAAAACCACCACCCCACTGATCTTCCACAAGAGATTAAACACACTGAATGTTGACAGTGGTTAATCTTTCAGTGTTTTGGAATCCATTTCCATATGGATTGAACCCAAGAATGTTTTCCTTACTCTTAACAGCAGAAAAATAAAATTATGTGTGTATAAGAGGAAATCAGTGTTTACTTTGAAACTTAAATCTAAAGAATCCTAAAAATGAAACCTATAAACTGAAGGAATTAGACTTACTCTCAACTGAAAGACTTCTGGCTAACTCTAATGAGTTCCATGTTGATCTGCCAGTCAACAAATTTTGTACAGAAAATCCCCATAATCATTGCTATGGTAGCATTGAACCACTAAGTTCTGGTGAGGTTGAGAAACTCTAGTGAAGTTGAGCAATCCTTTCTTGGCACTAACATCTACAAGTAAAATTTTATAGAATCAGGGCTTCCCAGATTCTGGGAAAAAAAAGCTCATACACAAGCTGGGAACTGGCATAATTAGCTGTGTCCAAAGAGCTAAGTAGTAGGAAGAGATATTTCTAATGTTTTTGGACTCTGTGAGTACTGTGAGAATATATGCAAACAATAGTCCAAACTTTCCCTGCTACTGCAATTGCTCTCATTATAACTGTGACATGATTACACTGCAGAGTGCTAAAAAGAGCAGAAAAATTATCTCATCTTACACTGTAGTATATTAGCATTTAATGTCCAGAAAATATACTTGAAAGATTTTATTCATCACTCCACAGCCCCATAAATTAGTGTTTAGAAATGGCCTTCCACTTATGCCAATTTTTGCCACGTGGATTTCAAACAAAGTGTAAGTGTGAAAATAGTGGATTAGATTGTTTTATTCTGGATTTTAAATCGAGCCAACTGCTCGCTGCTTTTCTGTATTTATATATCACTTCTATTCTCTCTAAATGCTCCTATTTTTAGCAGCTCAGAGATATAAACATTGTATGCTTGTACCCAAACATCCCTTAAGTGCACAGAGATACACTGACACTGTATAACCCGTTGGACATAAATACAGGACAAGATACTGATTAGTCCAACTCATCTGGCATAGGACAGTATAGTTTATGTAATTTTTTTGGTTCTAGTTCGCTCATCTACTATTTTCAATAAAATAAATGTCATTGTAACACTAACAACCCTTCTGCTCCATCTGAATTAAAGGTGTTTGCCCTTTCCAGCATTAGGGAGCTACTTAGGTTAACATGTAATTTGAAACAGAATAACAGCATCATGCACTGACAGGATCCAAAGAGGTAACAACAAATCCAAGTAAGTAAAAGTGGGGGTTAGTGGCGGTGTAAAAAGTGTTAAATATGCTTCTATTTTCAAATTATTAAGTTGCTTACAATTGATTAAGTATATACATCACTTGGATAACCCTGTGTAGGCTTGTGTTACCTTTCAATTTCTAAAAGTCCCTTAAGTTGCTTTAAAAAAGAAAAAGAGTACTTCTGAAGTGTCACTTTCAACAGCAAAAATATCTTCCTTCAAAATTGGATGATATTTGGAAAAAGAGCTGTGTGATTAACATGCCTACTTAGATCTAAAATAATCTTAGTTCAACGAGAAGGTGTCACTATTTTTCCATCTGCATTGCTAAAGTGAAGTTTCTTTGAAAATATTCTTCTTAATTTTGATCACAGAGAGTTTAAGCTGCATAGATCTGTGAAAAAATAAAATATCAAGATCTTATTCTAAGACTTAAAAGTGCAAGAACTGGACTGAAGATTAGCAAAGCCAGGAATGTGCCAGAATACAGGAAAATAGAAGCTAGTAGATGCTAAAATAAAGTGAAAATAATTATCTCAGATACATTACATTTAAATAAGTACATGAGTACAATGATATATATTTTGCCTTACATTTTCATCTTAAATAGTCTTGAACAAAGGGGATATTTTGAAAAATGATGGCACTCGAGTAAAAAACATAGCAATTCTCTTGTTTTAAAATAGGAAATACAGACCTCTAGTGGTCAAAATCTATATTATATGAGTTAAACTTCAAAGCAATTTTAATGTCACTATGCCCAACTGTGTTACTTTCTTCTGCATTTTCCTGCCCCATAATCATTCAAAATCACACACACCCCCAGTTCCACTGTTCGGACATTCCCCAAGCATTGATTTTTCCCAGAGGAAAAAAGCCCCTTCATCTGTCCTTTTTCACATAAATTTTATGACTGAAACAGTACTTGAAAGATACTTGGGAAGTGAAGAGAAAATTAATGAGAGTAGTCCATGAGAACAAACAGAAGAGAGATGTTAGTTCTTCTCAGAATAAACTATAAAGCCATCCTGCAGAAGGACAGACTCTTTTGAAGTGTGCCAGAGGAAATAAATACAGAGAAGTTCTTACAGAGAAGGTCAGAGTACATAAACAGATCACATTTGCAAGGTAACAGGAACTGTTCTGCCAGCACAAAAAAAGTAATAAGCAATTTAGGTTTTGATGTTATAGAGAGCCAGTTCCTAAAAGGATCACAGGCAGTTTATTTTCCAGCTATATAGAGCCAGCACAAGTGGAGCAGACCAGCTTGAGCTCTTGCAAGGGGAAGGCACAAAGAATCCACATATAGGTTAGACCATTAAAAAGATACATACTTTTAAATAAATAAAGTGAACTTCACAAAATTAACAGCAATTTCAACCGACTGGCAGTTGCCTCAGTTGTACAGTTGTTAAAAGAAAATGCAAAGGCCAGTACAAGGTCTTGCAAGTTCTGTTTGTTCTGATGTCAGACCACCTCCTGATCCAAAATTGCAGAGTAATGGCCAGCTTGACAGCTGCTAACACAGCTCTGCTGAGGTTTGCTTTCTGTTCTTGGTGTTTGTGAGCTGTTGTACAGACAGTGCCTCATGCTGTACTGCCTATCATAGTTCCCTTTCAGTCAGGTTTTGATTTATTGTCATTTAATGCCAGCCTCTGTGGAAGGTGGGAGCAGTGATGACAAGAGCCCGCTGTAACGCACCACAGTTTGAATTATATACCCTTGCTTGTATTTCTCCTTCCCTTCACAATTCATCTATCAGCTCTGGATTAAAGATATTTAGGAAAGCCATAAGTGGGAAATACAGACTGTTAGAGCTAGCAGAAGAAATATGAGCTAGAAGAAAGGTACATCTATGGCTTCACAATGGTCCTGCTCAGGGAAGCAGGGAAGATGCTGAAGTGTGCGTATGAAATAGAAGTAGCTGTATTCAATAAGGCCATGAAGATAGAAAGGGTTACTCTGCTGGATAGAAAAAAAATCCCTAAAAGCCTGTGCAATAAAGCATGTGTAAGTGTCATTACTTTCTCAGCAGTTAGAATTAATTAGAAAAGGGGCAGGCTGCACTCAAGATAAAGGAAAGTTTATGCCACCAGAAAGAAATAATTAAACATATTGAACATATTGTTCAAAACATTTCACATTCTCTTTTCTCCCTGTGCAATAATTTTATATAAAAATAGAATGCAGCATCCTCTTAAACATGGAAATATCTTCTCATTTGTAAGAAAAGCAAATAACCCACCTACTATCAGAAGGAGGAAAGTGCACATTACCTGATGGTAAGGTGGCTGAGCTGTGGCAGGGTTGGTCAGCCTGAGTTTATTTAATCTTTGTCAAAGCAAATATTAAGTACATTTTTGTTCAAAATCTGACTTGTGACACCTGTTTACCTATTTATAGCTGGTGAAGTTCTCATAGAAAGCCACAGCCAGTGCTATCTTATCTTTCAGTAGGCAAAGTGCTGTTTACCTTGCACGAGGCCAGCATTCGTTGTTTCCACAGGCAGTTTAATTAGGATGCGTGTTCACCCAACAGAAGCAATGAATGGACTGCTAAATAATAGTTGGTAGAGCAGTGTGAAGCATTTCATTATCGGTGACTCATTGTAATCATTGTAATTAAAAAAGATAAAAGGTCAAACTGGACAGTACCTCAGAACAGGGGTTTGCTGCTCACCAGATAATTTGTTTGAGATTGATGTCACCACACCATTCACAGTCACATCAATTCAGTCCTCTTGGAAAAAGCTCTTTTTGTATCAACTTTAAAATGATCCAATTATCATTATGTTAACACAGGTCATTTGAGATGCTTTGCATGGAATTATCAATGTGCACAACTTCAATATGTGCATTTAACTGGACAGTGGTTCAACCTGCTTTGTTGAATTCTGGCAGCATAGAGCTGTACCACCCATCTATTTTTGTAACATTTTAAAAGAATCTGCAGTTCCTTCTGTACAGAAGTATCCACTTTGCATAAATGTGTACAGCCATGGTCCTGGGACAAGCAAACTGTGGCAAGTGAGAATAGCAGGAAAAAATGATGGTATGGAAAAGAAATCACTGCCTGTAAGGAATTCACATTGCCATGTGAATTCTCACTACTCAGCACTGCCACGGGCCCATGCCTTCCAAAACAAATCACCTTCTCCAATACTGAAGCTTTTCCTAATGCTCTGAAGTTACAGTTGTGCTCAAGGAAGCAGATCCACCTGAGGCTAGCTCTGAAACTTTAGAATTTCCAGGAAATTTAAAAATTCCATTTGGGATTAGCAGTGCCTTCCTTACTGTGCTTCAAATGTACGGCTCCTGTGAGGTTCATTCTCACAGCAACATTCAGACTGTTCTCAGATACACAGATGGCAATCCATATGTGTTTACCCAAAAGCAACCACATTACATATTTCTGCTTCCTTTTCATTTACTGAAAATATTGATGGATTTATTTTATTTATCGACTGTAATTCCTTAGTATAATTTAAAACTGATAGCCTGTCAGACACATCATTTGCACAATTCCACTGACTTCAGTGTTACACCAAAACCTTTAACTCCAGAAGGATTACACATTCTTACAGAGGTAGATTGAAGTATAATACTATTTTTCTTGACAAAATTCCTGATTCTTCATGGGAACTGGTCTGCCTTTTTTTATTTCCCAAGCACTCCAGAATATGCTCAGGGAATTCAATACCTTAGAGTGCCAGACACAAGTTTCCCAACTCAATTATTTTTTGTTTATTTTAACACATTTCTGAAAATGCAATGGAATCACTGTTGCTCTTTCTTCAAAGAACATGTGCTATTAATTAGCATCAACTAAAGCTACTACTGACATGAAACTGTACAGGTCACCATGTGGATAGAAAAGGGAAATTGGAGAAAAAACAACACAACACACTAGATTGAAGGGGTGTGTGAAGAGACCATGAGAAAATTGCCTTGGCATCTACCATGGCACAGAATGAACCCCATCAAACAGGGAATATTCACCCTCAGCTGCATTTGCCTTAGACATTGAATCTGTCACTCAGTACACACAGAGCCACATAGTACCAGGGACTGGTTAATCTTGTCACTGAGAAAGGTCTTGCCCAGCCTTAACTGGGCCTGATCTTTGTTATCACCCATCAAACTTGCCCAGGTGATCTCCTGAGCAGAAGCTTCTCTACAGTTGCTTACTACAAAGCTCTGGGCTGTAATTTCAGTGGGTTTATAAGGGAGCAAAAATTAAGTGACCACACAGCACCAGCATGTAGCTGGGACAGGATAAATATTGCCAGACCTTGATGTTGCAGAACATATCAGTTACTGTCAAAGTTACTTTCATAACCAAGGGATGAGATAAGAGGACTTATCGTGAAATCTTTTCACTGTGGTTTCCATGTCCCAGGGCTAGGCTGACCTTCCACAGAGACAAACACCTTGTATTTGAGATTTGGCACAGTTAGAAAGCCAAGCTTTGCCCTGGATGTACTAGAGTGCCACATATGATCAGAATGGTGAGCCTTTCTTTGTGATAGCTCTGTTGCTTGACTTTTTAATTTCTTAAACATGACAAAAATAGCTGCTGTCATTTTGAGACATCTATACCAACCGAAGCAACAATTCACAAAATTAATTGAAGAGGCTGGGGAGTGTTGTATACATCTTGACAAAGGGTTTATTAGTTGCATTTCACTAGATATTCTAAACTTGATAGAATTATCAAGAACCTAAATCTTGAAGTTACCCTGCTAGCTTTGTAGAAAAGAAGCAGGTTATTAATGCAAACATATGCTAGAACATGTACATGCTGTACACTTACTATGGTCCAGAAATACAACTTCAACTCTTGGATACATAAATTTTGTCAGCAACAGAAAAAATATGTTCCCCCTTGCACCCTTCTTTAACTCTTAGTACAGTTATTAATGTGCAACACATCAGGACATGTCTGGATTTTCATGGATTCTTTTTCCCTCACTAGTAGTTAAATACCATAGTTCCAAGCCAGATGGGGAGCTAAGTAACCTCTGAATATTTAAGGTATTTTTGGTACAACAGAATACTAGGTTGTGTGTTTTCATCTCTCTCTGTGATGTAAAAACTGTCTCAAAGAATTAAGCTCAATGTATAGATAAAAATTTCTAGTGATTCATCTCAGAGATACAAATGAGCACCTAATCTAAAGTCACTTATTTTCTTAATTCGTTGCAGTTTGTATTTACATAATTAATTAATATTCAGAGTGCTTAAGTTTCATTTCTGAGATATCTGAATAACTTAGCTCATTAGATATGTCACCTATTTATGGAAAGAAAATAATTTAAAGACTCCCCTGAATTTATAGTTATCTGCTATTTTCAGTCTCTTATTATTTTTGACATATGTTCACTAACCAGTTTTATTTTAAATTGGAACTTTGTTAATTGAAAGAGGGTTTTTAGATTTCATTTATGTTAAAAGAAGCTAAACATATTCAGCCAACTCCTAACATTCTTACCTCTATTTTACTATGCAAAGTCTGTATTAAAATAGGAATTGGTTGATAAAACATTTAAAGATGGCTTATTTCAAAATTCAAAGACATTGACGCATTGACCACATTAACCTTGACAAAACCTTGACATTTAGTTGAGAATTTTTAAAAATTAAATCCCTATCATGAATACAGTTTTCTTCCTCTTTTCCCCTCCTAGGTGTGAGCTTCATATTTTCTCCCTGAAACTAGGTTACAGCAGAAGAGTACAAGATGATTCCAAATTACTCCTCTGAAGAAACTGTTAAGCGAATCCACGTTGACTGTCCAGTTTCAGGAAGGCACAGCTACATCTACATTATGGTTCCAACCGTTTACAGCATCATCTTTATAATAGGCATATTCGGGAACAGCCTGGTCGTTATTGTCATTTACTGCTACATGAAACTGAAAACAGTAGCCAGCATCTTTCTTCTCAACCTGGCGCTGGCTGACTTGTGTTTTCTGATAACTCTGCCCCTCTGGGCAGCCTACACAGCCATGGAGTACCAGTGGCCTTTCGGCAACTGTTTGTGCAAGTTGGCGTCGGCGGGGATAAGTTTCAACCTCTACGCCAGCGTGTTCCTGCTCACGTGCCTCAGCATCGACCGCTACCTGGCCATCGTGCACCCGGTGCAGTCGCGCATCCGCCGCACCGTCTTTGTGGCCCGCATCGCCTGCATCGCCATCTGGCTCCTGGCCGGCGTGGCCAGCTTGCCCGTCATCATCCACCGCAACATATTCTTTGCTGAGAATTTGAACATGACGGTCTGTGGGTTTCGCTACGAAAGCAATAACACCACGCTCCGGGTCGGATTAGGCTTATCTAAAAATTTGCTGGGCTTTTTAATTCCTTTTCTGATCATATTAACAAGCTACACCTTAATTTGGAAGACTCTGAAGAAGGCGTATCAAATTCAAAAAAATAAGACTAGAAATGATGATATTTTTAAGATGATTGTGGCAATAGTATTTTTCTTCTTCTTTTCCTGGATTCCTCATCAAGTGTTCACTTTCCTGGATGTGTTGATTCAACTACATGTAATAACAGATTGCAAAATCACTGATATTGTAGATACAGCTATGCCCTTCACCATTTGTATCGCTTACTTTAATAACTGTCTGAATCCCTTTTTTTATGTTTTCTTTGGAAAAAACTTTAAAAAGTACTTCCTTCAGCTAATAAAATACATCCCACCGAATGTCAGCGCACATCCAAGCCTAACAACCAAGATGAGCTCCCTGTCCTATCGGCCGCCAGAAAATATCCGCTTGCACACCAAAAAGACTGCTGGGCCTTTTGACACCAACTGAGGCGTTTCGCAAAGTTGTTCTTTTGAACAACCTTGTGTGCAAAGCAGCAAGAACAAGATTCACCTGCAGTCCTGAACATCACAGTTCATTACAGCAACACTGGATCATCTCAGAGAAATCATACTGTAAAGAGTCAGCAGTGGCCTTCCACCTTACATTGGAAAGAGGACTGCTTGGTTTCCATTTTGTTTTTCTTCACTGATGGTGGTGTAAGTGTTGGACAGGAGTGTCAGAGTTCCTGCCAGCATCCCGCCGTTTGCTTGGAGCTATGAAAGAAGGGGAGGGAAAACTCCTCATTAAGTTCACAGGTGTTTTAAAAGGAAAAGCTTGTATAACTTACATGGAATATGAAGAACCTGATTTGCATACACGTGAGCTATTCTGTTGAAGGAGTGGAGCTTTGTTGCTTGTTTTGTTGGTGTTTTTCTTAATCACATAAACGTCCTATAATCATATTTATAATATATTTTCAAATATATGCTATATATAGGCCAAATTTTAAACTCAAATGAAAATTTAAGGTCCTTGAAGTTGGTCTTATTCTGATTTATGCTACTATTTTTTTAATGGCAATTTTTTCATAATAATATATGCAATAAAATGCAGATTTATTTATTAAATATAGAATAAATATGTTTTTAGATTTATATTCTCACTCATACATTTCAAACATTGCTTCAGAAATGTACATTTATATCCCAGTGGGTATTTTTATAGTAGTATAAAAAAATAACCATGTATGTAGACACAAAAAAGGGGTTCACTCAGTTTACCCATGATAAGCCACCCTGACTTTGAAGAACTTTACACACAGAGGGAGTTGACTCCATGCTTTGTATGACTAAAAGTAAAATTCTGTATTTGAAAACATGAGTTCTGGGAAAGAGGTGATCAGAAAACTTCAAATTATTTTTCATAATAACCAGGGCAGTCAGTGAGAGAAGTTATCAACTAATCAAATCTACTTAGTTTTTCAAATTCATGTGCATTTAGTAAACTCATACTGATAAGAAAAATTGTGACAATGCTCATGTATCAGTTTAACTAATAATACTTTTAGTCCCATCACAAAACCTCCAAGATCAAACTTTACTCTTGGCTTTTACAGAATTTCTCTCCATTTATATAAAACTATGCCCAGGGTATTTGCTCCCTGTAGAACTTTTTTTTTTAATTTATATGGAACAAATTCAGATTTATACTAGCATAAATCAGAACTAAAGTCTGGCTCAAACTCTCAGCACAAATGAAGGGGAAAGGTGATAAGCACTGTAGGAAGTCTCCACTACTGATATATGTGTCCTCATACGTGTCCTTTCAACCTCAAATAATGAGCTTCAGATAATATTTATCTTAATTCACATCCATTTACTGTCCTCAAAGATAAATGAGTTCATAAATACTTTTTGACATTACAGAACTTAAGAAAAAATCCAAAACTCTACATATATCATGTAGACAATTACATGACCCTTGAGAATTTGCAGTATCTATAATCTCAAAATTTTACATCTAATGTGGCTTTGTCTAAAGTAGTTAGTGGTTGGATTGTCCACATCTTCTCATAAGCAAAATCAAAACACAACAAAAAAAAAAAAAAAGTTATTTCTGTAGTTTAATACTTTTTAAGGAAAAAACAGGACTACAGCCAGGTCTAGGAATCTTCCTACTCTTTCATTCACTTATTTTAAGGAAAGTTTTTTTCAGTTTTGCCTTTGTTCTTCAAGCTGAAAAATGGGAACAATGTCTACTCATATATGTCACAAGGCACTGTGAGGAGTCACAATTTCTAAAGTTGTATATTAAAAAATAGCTCTCCTTCATTAAAACTTTAAGTTATTTTAAGTGCAAGCTAGTATCTCAATATTTGAAGCCTGAATGTCATTTAGCTATGTCATTTAAAGACATGTTTAAATTATTATACTGAACAGTTTATATTTAGTTTTATATCCTTACATGTGAGACAGCCATTTGCTTAAATTGAATATGGCAATAACCCCACACATTATCAATAACACCTAGAACAGGACCAGTTCACTCTGTAAGCTGACAAAAGACCAGTAGAAATTGCAATTTATCTGTATATTTTGTTCATGGACACACATGCACATGCTGTGCAGCATCGGGAGCTTCCCCTGGCAGAAGCATCTCTGTTCAGCCATAATTCAGTGTGCTGTGCTTGCCACCTGCTGGATGCAGCCACAAATTTGCTTACAACTCAGAAGTTGTGACAGGAAAAACCAGCAACACTTCCCTGCCACCTGATGGATCTGAAGATGTTCACCAGTGGCAAAGCTCCTATATAAATAAAATACTAACTTGTCCATTTGGGAGGCCATTAACTTCCTTGATGGTCTAAGCAAGCATTTCCTCATCACCTGCTCATCCTTTTGGCCACTGAAACCCAGTGTCCCCAGTGACCACAACAGGGAGCTGATTTGCAAAGCATTGATTGCATTCCTATGAGAGCTGTCTCAAAGAGAAGACATAAAAATCAGAGCCATTGGTTATTGATCTTGATCATTTCGTGCCAGATCCTGCATTTTTAAGAGGCTGTGTATCCTGGTCTACTGGTGCCACCTGCACCTACCTGTGCCACGTGAAAAAGCAGGAGCATGCAGGTTCAGCTGTGTTACTGGAGGAAAGGTAGGAAAGGATTGCAGCTGGTGTGCTCTGTGGGCAGCACTGACCTTGAACTGATAGCAAAGAAAGTGGAAGGCAAAGCTGCTGCTAAATGATGCTGGGAAATTTTTGTTCTGCTAAGGAGCAGAAAAACAATCATGAGCTGCCAGACATGCTAGCTCTTTAAAAGAAAAAAAAAACCCCAGCAAATCAACAGATACTGAAGAGAATCTAGAGATAAAACTCTCCAGCAACTCTGACTGGGTAGCAGCAGAAAGCAAACTTTTGGAGCACAGAGTTACTGTGTACAGCCAAATCCTGCAGTTTCACAACATCCCAAACTGACAGCCAAGGAAAGAACCCACAGGACAGACACCCATGCCACTTCCATCACGTATCTGCAACCCAGGCAGGTGCTGAGAAAGGCTTTTGCTGATCCTTACACTCCCCTGCCCACCTACGGGCTGGAGACCTGTGTGTGGGGCAGGCAGAGGTGAGACAGAGGGGATGGTCTGGCCTTTGCTGGGGACCTTGGCCACGTGGTCCCTACTGAGGGACAGGTAGGAGATGGCCAGAATATTCTTTGGTGCAAGGACCTACCCAGTGCCAACAAAGGAGGGAGTAAGATTTGGCTTTGTATGACTTTGCCATCTTTCGGGAACTTTGAGTTGAACCCTGTTAATATCAAAACAAAACTGGCTGTAGATGTTCAAGAAAAAACTTCCAGTATGTTAAAGAACACAAAGTTAATTATTATGCAATAGTATGCAGTTGTTTTTAAAAGGAGTATCCACGGTGCTTTTCATTCATGGGATGACCAAAGTAAAATACTCCCAAGTCAGTCTATCCTTGTGCTCTCCTGTTGTGTGGAGCCCAAGTCAGTACTAACAGGAACAGCGTAGAACCCTAAATACAGGTGTTGCAACTGCTGTTCCACCACAATTCTATTTATTTGAAGGAACACCTCTTTACTGCTGAATAATTACTAAGTCACATATTTGACAAGTACATGCATAATATTTATTTCTATTCATTGAGCAGTAGTGCTTTACATGGCTCATGTTCCATGCTCTACTCTCTACTTGCTTGCCCATTGTATGCCCATCCTAAATCGTGCTGTGTAATCTGCACTGGTTAACCCAAATTCCAACAAAACCATTACAGACACAGTGGGGATTAATCTGGCTTCTTGGCCTAACAACTTCCTCGTGTTTAAGTTGTGAATCAAGACGTTGCAGAGTAAGCACAAGACCAAAAGTCATTTACCAGCATTACTATTTAGGTGATAGTTTCCACTGCCTACTTAAAACTGTGACAGCAGCAGAGAATACAGTAATTTTTCCAGGTTTGGTTTAGTTTTGCTTGAATAGCTTCAGCAAAGGCTTATTTTGATAAGCCTGACCTCCTTTTTAAGTATCATAAGTTGCAGGTATACCCAGGAAGATATTTTCCACTGAAAGGAGAAACTAATACTTGGGAGAGGGTGGTAGAAGGCCTAAAGCAGGGACTTGCTGTATTTGGAAATATTACGTGTTAAATATAAATACTTATATTTAGTTTTGCAACAGACTGGGGGAAAACCACACACACACAAAAAGAATAAATCTTTCAGCTTAGTAGAATCTTTCAAAAAGTTTTGAGAGACTCTTAAGTTTCTTAATAACATCCTGCTCAGTTTGGAACATGTCAGACCATTCCTGCACTGCTCACAAGGTCAGGGTCTCCAGCCCTGCTCTTCTGCATTGCTTTATGGGCTTGGCCAGACCCTCATCCCACCAGCTCCTGCCAAATGAGGGCTGTTCCACCAATCACTGAGTGCACCTCCACAGCGACCTGCCAGCCAAGGCTGAGCTAACAAATCCTCCATGTTACAGCCCATTGTCACCAGAGAGCTCTACAGATGTGACAGGACACTCGAGGGATAGGGACAGAGAACACCATTGTGTGACCTTTTAGGGGACTAGTGCTACAGCCTGCAACTTTGTACTTGGCAAGTTAGGTAGCAAAAACTAGATATTGTTTTCTTTTCAACATTTTTGTGCAGTTGTAATTTGTGAAGTGTGAATGTTAAATGTTTTCTATTTCAATAGAGATAGTTGTATGTTGTAGAAGTTTACCTCAATTATATAACAACTTTGATTGTCTGAAGTATTACTAAAAACATACAGGTCACCAGTAAATGTCTTTGTGGAAGTCCTCTCCACTGCTGTGTTAAACACCCAAAGCAAAGAGATCTGTTTCTGTGTTTTTGTAAGTACTACACTGTTACCAGTATAACTACAGCTATATATTTATATATCTTAGGCAATGCCACCCTTAAAGTATTTCTATGTAATGCTGTAACATTTTATACCACTATTCCTCATTCCTTTTAACCCATATCCTAACCAAGCTTTCCCTTAAATCTTTGAAATGACCAGGTTGTGTCTGCAATGCATAATGGAGAGGATACCCAGCAAGCTCCAAAATCACATGTAGAACAGCAGTTCAGTAATTCATTTCTGTATCCCAGAATAGACTAAGCTAATAAAGTTTACTTGGAGTGGAGACTTAGCAAATTGCTAATTTTCCTATATACAGGTTGTAGTTTGAAGCTAAATTTAGGCTTAATCTTTTAGAAACTAAATTTAATTTTAGGAACGGATTTATCTAGAACATTGTGTTAAATGTGGGATCACATTACAGTATGAATAATGGCCCTAAAAAGTCAGACTCAGGCTGCCTGTAGCTGAGTATTCAGTGCAAATATATCCACTTGGAATATAAGCAGTGCTACATGGTACTGTGGCTTCAGTGGAAACACCATCAGGTTCCACCATAACTAGAGAGGACTGGGGAGGGGAGGAGGGGTTGACCCTGAAAAGAATGATAGAATGGATTTTGCTATTTCCAATTTGTATGAAAATAAAATACAATTTAGTCTTGCATATCTCTAGTAAACCCCACTTCATACTGTGTCTTACAGTGTCACATGCTGGAAAAAAATAGTGCAGCCACTTTGCTACTATTGGTTTTTCTTTCAGAAAAAGAGTTGCATTATGCACTTGAAATCCATCAGATAATTATATGCCCAGGAAATGGAAAACAACGTACTGCCTGTGGACTTAGATGAATTTTGCATACCTAGCCTGAATCCTTCACCTGCTTAGTTTAGCCTGAATTCTCCTCATGCCTAGTATATCACATCATATACAGGTACACAAAAAAAAAAAAAAAGCCAAAAAAAAAACAACCCACCAAAACAACTAAACCAAAAAAAAACCAAAACAGAAATAAATTAATTTTGTGAAAATATGTATTACAGTAGTGCTATGCATAATTATTTCTTAAAACTCCTATGGAACACTAAAGGACCTAAAATAACTTTGTTAAAACAAGTTTATATTCATTTAAGTAATTTTTAAGCTTTTATAGGGATTATGTTTTGCACTGTAAAAAGGTCTCCAAGCATGAGAAGCAAGATTGCAGACTCAAAGCCCTTTCTCTAAAGCAGCACCTATAAAGTGAGGCCATGTGTATGATTTGCAGGATACTTTTCAAAGACAGGACATGAATGAAGTGTGCATGAGATGTAATCACCTGCCAGAGCATTGCTAATGTTGAACCTGAGTTTTGTGACAGGTTTATTCTAGATACAAATGGAAAGAAGCAGTACAAAGGCATACTCTGTATACTAGACTGTACTGTACAGTGCCATTTTGCATGTTAAATTCTGAAGAATTATATTTCTGGTATTTTTAATTTGATGGGTGTCTATACTGTCATCTATAATTTTTACATGAGAGTAAGGCAGCAGATATGCAGTGTTCTGTTTAACAAGAAATTACCACTTTTTCAACAGCTTTCTGTCTAACATGACTACAAAACCAGTAACCTTTTTCACAGAGCTATCTACATCAGACTGGATGTATTTTGAAATACTGAAAATATTAAAACAATACAAAATATCTTAAGGAAGTGTCAGTTTAACTTATTCTTCACACCATATGTTTATCTCAAGTTTTGTTTCTCATTAACCCTACAAGTAACTGTGTTTTCATCTTTAACTCAGCAACATGGAGCAGAATCACGTACAGAGTCTGGCACAAAACTTGATTCTAAAAAATGTACTTTATCTGTACAGCTTATATCCCAGAAATTCTAAAGTTGCTCATAATTTTTTTTTGGATCAGCAACATTTGTGATTCAATATCCTATTAATTAAAAAAAACCTGAAACATTTACTGGGAAAAAATACACTGTACTTACAGCTCAAGCCTAGATAACATTCTATCAAGGGATGTGCTCCTACAATTGTTGTCATGAGGGATTCACCACTAATATGCATATCAAATATGTCTTAAGAGCTTAACAGATCAGTACCAAAATGTCAACATTCTGTGCTGTGACCCAGAAATATGCATTTGATTTAAAAGTGGAACTGAATCACAGTACCGTCAAGACACTAGAAAAGGACACAGTACATTAAAAAAAAAAAAAATCTAAAGGCATATTCCAATTTTGATCTAAACTCCAGCCCAAAAGTCAACTGCAAACTTTTCATGCAAGATAAAATTTTCCTTACACTTCACTGCTTATCTTGGAGCTGTTTAAAGGCTAAATTTTCTGCCAAGTTAGTTCAATTATTTTGACAAGGTTACTCCATGAGAGAACATGCCTTTATCTCTCCTGACATATCATTTGATTGATGATCTGGTTATGTCACAGGAGAAGCTGATCGACACTGCAAAGCTCCAGAACTCCCAGCTACAAGGAGATCATCACCCCTGGCATTCAAACCTGCACAGAATATTGGTGTGCTCAGAGCACAGCACTGGAATCCAGTTTCCCTTATTGCAAAATAAAATTTACTCCCCTGGCCCCATACAGCCCTGGAGGCAGTGACAGCCTGAACAAAAATTACCATGGGTAGAGATATATCCCTGAATTTCACCTACTGTGCAATACCTGCAATGCCTGCAGTATTTCACTTCCTGATAACATGAACTGATAACTGACTGCCAGCCAGCACATGCCATGCACAAGCCCCACTGCTGCACCCCAGCATGCTGCAACTACAGACTCAAACAAACACTAGGGCTTGGTTTTGGTTGGCAAAGCCTTGCATTTAATTCATCATGTCTACACTTAAATTTTGGGCTTTCCACTGTGCTGTTCTCCCAACAGCTATGCATGAAATACTCTCTGGGGGTTAAGTTCACTGTAAGGGTGGAGAAAAACACATGGGCAATACTAACAATTTGCTCCAACACACATTGTGTTAATCCCACATTGTTTTTCAATGTGTGTTTTCACAGAAAACAAAGGAATCTAAGACTTTCCCTATATGTTTTCAATTTGGGAAATGTTTGATTTCCCAAAAGCACAGAGACCTCAGGAGGTCTCTAACAAATTTGAAAACAAACAAACATTCTTTTGCACAAGCTTTGAATCACAATTTAGACAGTATTTTAGGTTTAAACTGCTGACCATGCATCTGACAGGATTTTGCTGGCAGTCATTCCAGTATTTCTTTCTCCTTCAGAGGGCCTCTCAGTAACAGGACATAAAATATTCTTTAAACAGAGAGTAAAAATTAAAATATACACTGAATGATAAATATTGGAAGACATGTCATTGGAAGACAGGTCAATGCAGCTGTGGTTCCTAGAGCTGCATTACCCACTATTAATTTCATTGCATTGAAAATAATTATTTCAAACTAAGAACCTCTCTAAAAGGCAGGAGTTGTCTGAAGGCTCAGCATTACCTCAGGCTCTTGTAAAGATATAAATCTTCAGGAATTACAGGAATTGAAGTAGAAAACATGCATTTAAGTATACTTTAAACCCCTTGTTATTCTACATTTCAAACTTCAATTTGCACCTTGTAATAGCAAGCATTGACATTGATTTAGAGAAGTCAGAGCAGGTCTGTAAACATTGGCCATAAACCGGTCACAGCTGTTCCTATCTGCAGTCTAAATATACCTTTTAAGATTTCTGTTGGGCAGTGCCAAAATCTGTTTTATTCCCATCTAAAATGTTATTGCTCTATGGACAAGAATATAATTGCTAGTCTGGTAAATGAGATTTTGCATTTTTAGGGTTATGGAAAAAACAAGAGAAAACTAGGCAATTACCTGTAGTGCACAATACTGAAGAACTTTAAGAATATGCAGAGTGGCACTGTGACTTGGAAAAGAAATTTGTCAAATAAGCACAAAACACTGACTGAATCCTGTTCACAGTGCCATCAGCTGCAATTTAGTTACAGACTTCAATGAAGAGACAACATTAGATTCTAAAACATATCACATGCTGCTGTTCACTTCAGAAATGGAGAAAAAATAGCATCTGAAAAATCATTTTATCTCCTCTAAGACAGATATGAAAATACAACATACATTGTGCCATCATCTGAGTGGCTGAATACAAAACAGATCAAGGCAAAATGATGGAGCCAAGCATTTGATCCATCTGCTTGTAAAGGTTGCTTTAAACACAGCCAAGCCAATCTAGAAAACACAAAAAAGTTAAACACTATTTCCTTGTGCTTTGAGGCAGCTTCCTAGCCAGAGAGTTTGAAGTAATTTGCATTAAAACCACATAAGTGTCACTTAATAACAGAGACAGTGAAATAAAGTCATAAATTGAGAGGAGGAAAGCAGGAGGAAACCATAGCAGCAGAAAAACTTTTATTGGCACTTAAGAGTATTTTTCCCTGATTGAAGCAGAATTCATGAAACAACTACAACCCCATGACAAAGATATGTAATTAGCCCTCAATAACCACTGTTATTTTCTGACAGTTCAGAAGCTTCTTTTGTTTATTTCAGGAAACAAAACATCAGATCTTTTTTAGGGTATCCAAAACTGAATACACAGGTTAGCACCACCTAACCATCCAGTGTCAGCATTTTGCTGAAGCTCCCACTGTCAAATAGGAGACTTATGTACTAATAAATAATTGTAATTCATTCTTGTCACCCAAGCAGTTTTTAAGGTAACAATATGCACTTCAGTACCTCGTACTTAGATCATGCTGTACAACAATAGAAAATATACAGTCAAATATAGTGAAGGAATTATTGGAGATAAATTACTTTTAAACAATTTTAATAAATTCAGTCAGAATTATTGCCAGCAAGATGTATGTTATAAAAAGGATAATCAGTATCCCAATAAAGTCACGTCTACACAAAGTCATCCAGGCACTTCCACAATATCATGATAGACCTTTCTCTTTGTATCTAAAAATTACTTCTACCCTGTCATGAAATGCAAAATGTTTTTCATTTTCAAGTTCATACAACAAGACTTAGATAGAACAGTGAACTTCTACAATTCTTCATAGCAGGGACAACATTCAGACCCATCATCACACTTTTTCCCAGTCACCTACTCAAAAACCAGAAAATAGCCCTGCAGCAACTAAATTGCAATACTGCCTTAAGTGCTTAATGCAGAACAGCAATACTGAGAAACTGCCAGTGAAATGGTAGGAGGGGAATGTGCTCTGCTGATTTGTGCATGTTTGTTTGGTTTGGGGGTTTGGGGGCAGGAGTTTTTTTTGTAGGGGGTACATTTATTACAATTGTTTTCTCATTTAGAAAAAGCACAGGTCTCAGGGTCTGTTTTTCTTCTTCATTTCACATACTCTTTATTTAGGTATAGCCCTTTCTGTGTTGTTTTGTTTCCCAGACAAGGTTCTCTGTCTTGGTATTCTTTAATGTTATTTTAATCCTGTCTTTGACTCAATCACATTATTTCAATAAAATTGGAAAAGTCCAATCCTAACCCTGTAACTTCAAAAAAGTGCTCAAAACTTCAGACACACAACAACTCATTCCAAATTCCACTGCAGATCTCATCATCAGCTTGAAACCATAAAGAAAGGTAAAAATACAGCAGTCTCCATCCCACCCAAGCAGATGCATCTATCAAACACGTAATTATTACAAACCACTTCCTCTCTCCAGAGGAGGTGAGCACCTTCCAGTGCATATACCATCAGCTTCTAGAATTAGTGGGGTTTTCCTGTTCTGCTTTTCCAAGTGAGAGCACAGAACTGACAGGGAAAGCAGAAAGCCCAGAATTCTCTCTTCCAGTTCACATGTGTACACTGTTTCCCCTGCTTTGTTGTTGACCTCCACATTATGTCTAATCTTAAAATTAAATTTTATGAAGAAAAGGAAGACAAAAAATCACTAGAGAAATGCTAAAGCTACACTTTAGGCTAGCCCTGCTTCTGTTGATACATGTAGTCTGCCATTTGCAAGAACACATTTCCTCTCAGAAAGCTGTTTAAGAAAGAAAAAAAACATAATACAATCTTTTGACCACATCGCTTTAAAATAGATATTTAATTTACTACATCACACTCATCATGTGTATCCACAAAGTTGCAACAAATTTCATTTAAAGTTTCATTGACAAATTACTAAATACTCCCCAGTTTGCCAAATTTTCCAAGGAATACAAATCTCCATGTAAAAATGCTGCTGTGAAAGACAATTCTGTGCAAACTTAGATATATAAATAAAAATAAATCACACTAAGACATCACCCCATGTGTTTTCCTGAGGGAGAAAACCCCATAGGATTTACTGAGCTGGGAACAACGTAATAAGAGACAATCTGTGAATTAATACTCAAATCAAAGCATAAGGATTTCATACACTAGAAGATTTACTTTTATCCCCACTAAAACTTTTTTTTAATGTGAGCACTGTTATTTATCAACTCCCTAGTGAAAAATATTTGTGGTTGTCTTTTAAAAAATGATGAAGCAAAACAGATGCTGCAGAGCAGAGCACAGCGACACAGGGAACAGTTGTTTGCTCGCTCTCCAGCGTGCCATGCACATTATTTGCAATCATGCAAGCCCTCATTAGACCAAGTGCTGAGCCAGGATGCAGCCTTGCTGCCTTGGGAGCTGTGCACGTGCAACTGAGATCAGGATTTGGCCACGTCTCTGCTTTCCTAGCCCAACAAGCACCACTATTGCTATATAAACTCTTACAGATGCACAGACAAACCCAGCCATGGTGTAACTTCCCTGCTGGTGTGCAGCTCACAGAGCTCGTGCTTGCCTTTCACCAGGACACTGACCAGCAGGACACAAAGTATGACTGTCTGCTCACTTCATTTATCAGCTGCCACGAGCACAGGGAGCTCACTGTGATTCTGTCATGTCAAAGCCCACTCAACCATCAGCTTACCCCAGAGAGCAGCACTGTTCTCTTGCTGTGAGGTGTCCGTGCCTGGTGAGGCTGTGGCCTTGGCCCGGCTCAAAGGGAAGCATTTTCACCCATCTCTCACTTCCACAGCACAAAGACTTTGTTCCCCAGCCAGCACAGGGCTCACAGAGACCCAGCCCAAACAGGGGTGTCCTGTCACTCGAGAGAGGGTTCCAGGGTGCTGCCCTTCCCACCCAGCTCCTAGCAGGGCCCACGGTAGGGCACACATGTTCTGCTGCAACACTCCTCGGGGACCCACCCCAGGCTCTGAGGACACTTTTGTGCCTTAA
The DNA here is from genome assembly GCA_013399225.1 of Rhipidura dahli. NCBI lineage: Eukaryota > Metazoa > Chordata > Aves > Passeriformes > Rhipiduridae > Rhipidura > Rhipidura dahli. The sequence continues at coordinate 212,740 of VXAC01002376.1, forward strand.
TGAGCCTGAGGAGCAGCACCTGGGGGCTCCCCACCCTGCCCTTGCCCAGCAGCCCAGCCTGGGCTGTGTGTCCCAGCCCAAGTGATGCTAATGGACACTGAGCTCTGGTCCTGTCCCAGCCCAGCTCTATCTCCATGGCCCTTCTTGGCCATCCCATGCTGTGTCCCACCCAGGTGCTGCTCACCAAGCCAAAAGAAGAGCACTGAGAGGTTTGAGGTTACTCTGGCAGTGGTCTCTGGGGCCAAGAGGGGGCTGTAGCAGAGACCAGGATGTAAAAGATTTCCACTCATGCATACCCAATGCTAGCATTGTATCCTCCATAAATTCCACTTCAGAACCCATTATGACTGGTTACAATTGTCAAAATAATATCAGTCTTGTTGTAGCCTCCAGCTGCTTTTTAAGACTCAGTCTCACCTGGGGACAAGTTTGAGTTTTGTTGGATATTTAAGGTGGTTTGAAGGTTTTTCCCAAACCAAGGCAGTCCACCTGACAAGCATTAAAAAACAGGTAGGGAAGTAATGTGCAATGCAGACAGGTTTGGCCTAGTGATAAAACCTAGAGGAGGAATGTCAAATGGGGTATTGGCAGCCTGAACTTGCAGCTACAGTCCTTCACCATTTCCTTCTTGGCTCATTAGATGAGAAACCAGACTTGGGTCCCACATTTCAAAGTTCAACCAGCTTAATCCATTCATAAACAGCCTTTTCCAAATATAACCACTTCTTTTTGCAACATAGATAAGGAGAAATTTTGGCACCTTAGCACTGGAAAAATTTAAGAACAGATAGTTTGGATCCCTATCAGGAATGGCACAGATTATCCAGCTTTGGGATAAAGCTATGGACTAACTAATTGGTCAGAACTTTCTATGGGTTTAGAAACATTTCTGAAGCAGAGGATGAGCTGATGGAATAATTCAGTTGTTAGACATCAGCTTCCTCAGTTCTTGCTGCAGTTGAAACCAGCAGGCAAATCCCGTCGTTCACTACAAAGAGCGCTGGCCTTGTGCTAAGGTTGCAGTTCATGATACTGACAACCCTGATTTACAGCAGACAAACACAGCCTGTGATAAGCTTGGAAGAATTAGAAAAGGCCTTGGCAGAGCTTCAGCACAATTTCAGCATAAGGTTTTTTGTCTTCTTGTCCCTTGGGATGGTATTCCTCCACCACAGGTGTTGTTTCACAGGAAACCATTTAAGATCAATGCTCTTGAACTACTTTTGACTCTTTCAGAACTTGCAGTGTCTCCCACCAAACAGCTTCCAAACACGATAGCAGGGTATGCAGTTCAAAGATGGCAGGAGAGCCTCTGCTTTATGCTGTTATTTTTCTATGCTGAAAAAGGCACGAGTGACTTATATCTCTGATGAACCATTTGTATCACGAACACATGTTTTACAAGGTTCATCATTTTCCCCTTGGAAACCTTGATACTAGAGACCTGAAAAAAGTACAAAAATTCTTCAAACCTTACAATGAAACATTGGCTTGGATTATAAAATCTATGAGTTATTTGACTCTACATGTAAAATACAACTCCTTTCTCTCCTGCAGCTTTAAAAAATTTGTCTAGCTGTCAAACAGTGAGAAATTACTCCATCCAGGATCCAGAAAATAGTTAAAAACAACAGTCCAAGAGAGTTTACTTCTGAATGCTATTGGAACAAGACTTCATGAGAGCTAAGACAAAAAAAAAGAGTAAAACTTATTAAGGTTTCACTTCTGTGATTTAGAGAACTTCAATTTTTATTTTTAAACAAAAAAAAATCCTTTTTTTGTCAGCATTGGGCTGCTTCATAATAAAATTATTACATTTTTCCTAAAATATCATAATCCTTAAACAGCTATTTTATGAGTATGCAATTTTTTACAAATGGAAAAAATTAATAAGTGCCTGAAATAATATCAATGCAGCTTAAAACCAAAATCAACTTGTAACATTACACAGCTCCCTTTAAGGATCTGAAAAGACCTCCACATATTTGTGTCCTTGTGGCTGCATTGGAGTGTGGCCTCAGTCAGCACTTCTCAAAAGGGGTCACAAGGAAGCAGAGAGTTTACTCGCATTAAAAGAAGTATAACATACATTTAAACACTTTATCCATGTAAGTAATTGGAAAACTACCACTTCTGTAATGCTAGAAAATTATGGAGGGAATGAAGGTCAGCACAATTTCTGAGTGGACAGACAGGGCAGTCCTTCTCTAACCATGTGGGCTTAGCCATAAGCTTGAGAACTCATGGTGTTAGTCATTTTGAAATGCAGATCTTTATGGGGTTTTTTAATACTTTGTGCTTCAGGTTGTTTATACTTGCTTCCATATATAAGCTTCAATTCTTTCAGTCTCTTAGCCTTCTGCCTGACTGCAGTTCCTCAGGGCAGAGTGAATTAAAAAACAAAAATTGTACAAATCAAAATTCCTTCTGGATTGCACTGCAGGGAAGAAAAATAGAGAGAGAAACACAATGCTCTTAATGCTTAACTCTCAATTATAGAAAAATAACATCAGTTAGAAAATTACTACTTTCATAATTACTCTTCTCAGTAATTGTTTTTCAATAGTCCACGAAAAGCTCTGAGTGCATTTGAAACTTTGAAGCAGTGAAGTAGATCAAAGCACATGTATGTTCATTCTCTCTTACTAAGGAAGATGTACAGTCTTTGACAGCTACAAGCAATGTTTTTGTGGAACTCGTAGGATCAAAATGGCAATAAACTTAAAGCAGCATGTATCTTGATGGATTTAAATACAAAAATATGCAAGTTATGTTGCCAGTTAAATGGATTGTGGCTTTTTTCTCTCCTTTTCAGGACAAACATGCAATGTTTTAGACAAGAATCAAAACAAAGGAAAACTGTATTTCTTTTAGTCATGAAAATTGTAGCTTTCCTGTATTTCAACTGTATTTGAAGGGGGAAAAAAATTTGAAAAAAAATCTGAATCAAAGAGATAGGAGATAGGACACAGTTAAATGGATTAGATTGCCTTTGGAACACGATTTATAGAAGTATTGCCACATACACTATGGCCAGATTTTCAATACAAAATACTTCTATGGGTAGGAATAAATCAGACCCAGGATTAACAAATGACAATATCTTCTTTAACAGAGAGAACAATTCCAGAGAGATTAAGAACAGCTTTTCTCTGTCATTCAGTGCCTTGACCAAAGAGTCCACCAGGATCTTTGTTTCTTCTTTCTTGGCTACATTTCCTAGAGCTGTATCTGGAAAGAAAGAGGCCTCTTAGTGTCACTGGCCCAGCCTTTGCAATGAAAAACTCATAGAGGAGCAAAATATTGAGGAAGATGTTCTGCACAAGTTCATATTCCCAAGCAATATCTACCCTTCATTTGTCAATTTTCCAACAACAGCTGCTGTTATCTGTCATATGAATATGCTTTCAATACACTGAGCTTGAAACAGCTGGACCAGCTTGAAACCAATTTGAAAAATATGTTTATAGAGAAAGGCAAAGGAAATGACCTGTAACATTGTAGACACAATATGTTCCACATGAGAGCTCCATCAGTTGAGTTTTTACCAACTCAGTTATTTTATTATCATTCAAGGTCTCCAGTTTCCATTATGCTGCTGTTTGCTAGTAGGTCTGGAATACCTCTGACTTCCAATCTGCATTTCCACTATTTTCTGTGGTTCTTTGGTCCCAAAGGAAAAGCAGCAGTAAAACTGCCATTGAAGTGGAAGGCTCCACTACACATTCCTGTGCAACTACAGCAAAGTGGCTGCATCGATGACTAAAGCAGGATTTGCTCACCTAGTAGGTGCGTGAGGAGAATGAACAAGCAGGTGCTTCCTTTCTTTTGTGGCTATGGAGATACAAGAATGAGCTTCAAAGGAGAGATGACACAAAATGGTTCAAAATGAATGAGTTTTCTTCCAAGCAATTCACATGCAAAATATGGCAAATCTGCCTTGAATAAAGTGATCCACCTTCCACTCACTCACCACTCAAGCCATCAGAGTTCACTGAAATGTGACAGAAAGACCACAAAACTAACTATTGTGGATATTAGGGTCACACCTTAGAGCATAATGAAGGAGAAAGTTGATGAAGAGAGCATTCTCTCATTTTTCATTCTGCATAAATCCTTAACTTGATCCAGAATTATTTCCAGTAAACCAAAGTAGTCACTCTCGTTTCATGACAAAATCTCTTAGTTCAGGTTCCAGAAGCTTGTTATTCAGTGACAGAGAGGTATTGAACACCATGACCTCTTCTCATTTTCCTGATTGAATAACAATTACCAGTTTCTTCAAACATCAGAGAAGCTTCAGCAACTTACCTAATTCAGAAAATACATTAACATAGCAAAATATTTAATTAAAAACTGTATTAATCAAAACCAAGCAAAATCCCCAACTTCACATACTCTATTCTAAGCCTTCCAGTGAGAAAACAAAGTCCAGTGTGAGCAACATACTGAAAAAACCAAGAGGCAGCTTTGCTTAGGTGGAAAAATATTTGGCAGCAAACTAAGAGGAAAAAATTCCCCGACCCTTTTAGAAGTTGCAGAGTGGTAAAAATCAGCCAACCACAACAGGGAAGGAACATCACCTTTCACTGTGAAACTTCTCAAGGTAAGGAAGGAGTATTATGGAGTTTTATGGGGAAAAAAAATAGTATTTTTATATCTATATCTAAAGATTTTATATTCCATATTTTAATTATTATTTTATCTGGCCAGGCTCTTGGAGCAGATTTCCTCATGACATTTGCACAGAACCAGCAGCTGAGCTGCTCCATGGCTGGACTCCTTAGTCACAGAGCACCATACTGGCTGCAGAATACAGCACTGGGCCTTGGCATGCCTTTTCTACCTTTTCTATGAAGCACTACTGCAGAAACATTTCCACATCAAAATGCCTTTTTCTTTTTTTTTTTGAGAAAATGTTTTAAATTATTCACAGAAAATGTAAGGATTTCAGGCAGCTGTGATGTTTCAGAAGTCAGTGGATCAAAGCATGGTCTCTCTCTTTACTCCTCCTTCACCCCTTCCTAGTAGATCTGATTTCAGGGTTGGAAGCTGAGAAGTGCACCAAAACATAACTAAAAAGCAGAGATTAATTAGTAGCAACAAACCTGTGTCTAAAACTGGACCTGCTCAGTCCCAGTGTTTGTGTATTACAACCTAGTTTTACAAACTGTTTCCAATCAAGCTGGTATAAAGAATATTTACTCACGATTATACTTTACCAAGCAAAAAAAGGAAATAATTTAAACATCTGGAGTTGCCTGAGTGTAATACAGAAGAATCTGGATACTGAATTTAAAGCAGCTATCTTATCTGTGATGCCTAACACTTCCATGTGTGCAGGCAAAAGTATTTCCCAAGAATGGTGTTGTTTATGTTCTGCAGCTTGCTTCTCTTTTTGCTTTACTGAGGCCCTTTTCATACAAGTTTAACAGACATTTGTCCAACTGAATTTATTTTCAGATAAATTCATGGAAATAAAATTTGACTATGGTGACAGGATTAAATTGTTTGCACTCTGTGTTATTCCTTTGTTCCATGAAACCTACTGTTTACTAAAAACTGGCAAATTATTAATTTTTTGAAAAGTCCACTTTTGTAGTTGAACTCCTGTGAATAAAAGGAACCTAGAAAAAAATTCCATCCCTCAGTCAGATTTGGTTCCACACTCCTCAGTAGCATGCATTTGATTTGTTGTTGATTTTTTCCCCATGATGTCTCACAAATAACTAATACACTTGCTTAAGTCAAACAGGTTCTCTGTTCTCAGTTTGGGGTTTGTTTACTTATATGTTCACAGAGGAACAGAGTGCCAAGATTAATTCTTTCCCCTTAACCTGCTAGCCCATACTCTTGTAATGAGTGAGCTCTCACTAGTTTTTGCAATTAGCATGTTTTAATAAGGCTGTCCAAGTATAGATTATTAGTCCAATTACTTGTTTTGAGAAGAGTTTTATGAATGCTTCTGATCATTTAATAACTGTCAGCCTGTTTGAGAAGGATTATATTTTTATATGAAAATATTGATGCACAGAATCTATTTGAGCTTTTTGTTTCGTGTTTTTTACATGCTTCTTTTGGTGTGGGTTCTTTTTCTTTTTTTGCAGCATGTTATATGAAGTCCAACTCCAACCTCTTCTAGAAAGTGAGATAGGAACTAATTTTATTGATCTTTTCATGTATGTTTTGTTGGGAAGGAAGCCAGGGAATTAGCCTAAGTTTTATTTTATTATAGCAGAGCTCTACTTTCATCTGTAGCTTGTGCATTTGGGTTATTTCAATAGATGTGAACAGAAAAGTTTATTAATTTCTAAATAGTCTTGTTTTTCTGAAATGGTAGAACTCCCTGACCTTTGCCCAGGTATACAAGCAGTTGATACAACCTGCCTCTCAGCAAAGGGCACTGGATTTCAAAATCATCCAGAGTTGAAGGTAACTATCCAAACACTAGGCTTGAGATTTATCAAGCCTGCAGATGAAAAACAAGCTATGCAGGAGAAAAATGTTCATGATTTACATCACCCATGAAGGCCATCACATACAAAAAGCAAAACAGAACAGTAAATTAGCCAGCAATCCGTAAAAAGAAATTTCAGTTAGGCCTAAGGGTGGAATCAAGCTGCTCAATCCACTCTCTTCCTTGAACCTTTCCTGTTGGTTGTTTTTGTTTTGTTTTTTTTTTTTTTAATGCATCCTGGACTCTCCCATTAACTCTCATCTGCCTTTACTCCCACTCATGGTGATCCTGCTGTGCTCTGTTAACACCAGTAGAGCATCACTATCTGGATCATATTTAGTGGGATAAAATGGAGATCCATATGTCTGTCTAATTCCTTCTGTTAAAACTGAAGGTGGATGAGTGCACACTGTGACAGTCTGATTTACCTTCAGCCCCTGCAGAGCCCAGGATAGGAATTAGGGGAATACTGAGGAAGACAATATGCTAACAGTCTGAATTACATACCCTGGAGAGGCCTCAGCCCTGGGCAGACACTCCTGGCTCTTGTTACAGAATAGCAGCACTTCATCAGCATCTGGTTCTGGTATTGTTGGAGATATTTATAGGTGTAAATGATGTGCTGGTCCACCCCAGAAGAGACACTCCCAGACCCATCAGGTAGAACCTGCACAAAAATGGGAGTTGAAACTGGCTTCTATTAATGAGAGCACTGAATGCCTCGTTACCTGTGCACTTTTCTAGAGTAGGAACTTTTGCTGTAGTTATGATCCCACTTCACACCACATGCTGATCTCTGTGCTTTAAATTTGTAAGGGGAAGGGCCTTATGCTTTTGTGTGTCTGTGAGCAGTCACTGAGTCCTGCTGTGACCCTGCCAGGCTCACAGAGATCATGGCATAGGCTCGAGAACAAGAACTGGCCACAGCCTTCTCCAAGACAGGAAGCTCAGCCCAAGGACCAGCTAATTAAGCAGAAGATGTCCATAACCAATGGGTGTGAGGTCAGTCCCTCTCATTGCTTCATTAAACATCTTTTTTCTGTTTAGCACTAAACAGATTCTCACTGCTTGGTTTCCGGGAATTCTGGCACTGCAAATACCTTTACTCAATGCTTCTATTTTAGTATATTTCACAGTTTTTTTCAAACAAATATCAATTTGAATGTATATTTTTTATTCAACGTCTAGCTAGGGTAATAAAATACTTTCTAAATCCTAAGCAAGCTGTGCATAGATCATAAAATGAAGCTGCAATACTACAGTCTTAATCCTGATTCCTAGAGGTCAATAGTAAAAATATGATACTTAATTCACAGGAGATACATTGGCAAGAATCCACTGACTCTGCAAAGAACAAGTCACAAGTTTTGCTGTTTCTCACCTGATGAGTCAATGACAGAAGTACAAACACATCCAGAAGTCATGAGATCTCCCTCTTTTTTTGCTCCATACCCTAGATATCATCACTTCCATTCTTTTCTCTTCTTATCCAGTACCTATTTACCTGTTAAGTAGCATCTGCAAATGTGAAAAAAAAAATTCAAAAGGAAGATACCTAGACAGAGCTACCAAAACAGTAGGATATGAGCATGTCCCAGGGCCAGGGCCCTAAAGTTGAAAAAGCCTTTGATGAATTAAAAGATACAATATTAATAATATATAAATAAAGAGAAAGTACCAAGAAAGCTTGGATCATATGCTGGATAGCAAATTCTGCTGATCCTGACCTCTTCAAAGTACTCTCAGAGGTCTTCAGAATATATTCAGTAGTATTACTCTTCAAAACTAAGGTTAGAATACATTACCTTAACAAATAAATGATCATAAGAGGGTGCCCATACATCAAACACAGTTGCCTGGTCTGGGGCACATGCTAGGACTTTGCTACCTTACATGCATAAGCAGTGTTAAGATTTGCACATTGCTGATGTTTTGGAACATAATAAATATCAAACAATATTAAGAAGATAAATTTTTCAATCAGAGATTGTAAGAACTGACAATATTTTGTGACTAAAAGATGGTGGATTTTTTTTTAAATGTAGATCAACAAACTATCAGATTCAGGAAATCTCTATCTGCTGAAACTCCTGGAAAAATAGACATTATTTATCCTCAGACTTTTGGACTCAGTTTGATAACAAATAGGATGAAAGGCTTTGTAGGATAAAGGATGCTTCTGAAATGCTAACACTGATGTGTATTTTTTCCTTTTATCAGTCTGTGGTTAGCCTTCATATGCTTTTCAAAGTGGAGTACCAGATTAATTCTATTCCAAAAACTGAAATAAGAAATTACTACAAAGACGAATTTCAGCTGGAATGTAGCCATTTATTTACAGGGAATAATCTTTGTGAGTGACAACATCATAGGAGGCTGTATTTTTAATCATCTAAAAAGCAAACAACTACAACAAAATTTCCATTGCTGACATTGTTTTTAGCTTCAGTTACATTAAGTGTAAGACAAAATACATGTCCTGAAGGAAATTACCACACATTCTCCTTTTGGATTTTCTTACTTCCTTGATTACACAAAAATTAATTTTCCTTCTGAATCTATTCAGAGATACAGGTAATGCTCTGCTCTCTGTGATAGGCCAAGTTTTACCCAGCCATGGCCAACTGATGTGATGTTGGCTTGTGACCAGATGCTAAAAAGAACAGATGGCTTAACCAAATCTGATTTGCTATTTTATTTATCCTTATGCCGCCACTTTATCATACAAGTATTAAACATTAATACTCTACAGTTAGAAGAGCAAGACAATGTTTAGAGCTAGTTTATGAGCTAACCTGAAAAACATCCATCATGAGATGCAAAATAAATCACTCAAGTAGGACATTGGGTCAGTGTTCATTTCTGATGTAGCCTGGGATGGAAAATGCAAAAACTGCCATTACAAATTCTAGTACTTAGTAATGTTTGCCAACTCAGTAGTTGATGCTGCATCACTGATTGTTTGGAGAAAAAAAACCCAAACATAAAACAAAAAAACCCCCATCATCTCCAACTGCTTGAATAAGGAAGCAATTTATTAAAAGTAAACTCAGACTTTGAAATCTGGCAATTTCTATTTCCAAAATGCTTCTCAATAGGGAATGATGACATCTGCAAATTTTTTGGTTACTTTTTCTGATCATTTATTCATTGCAAGATCTGGGCTTGATCATCTCCACATTATTGTGTTTGCAATTGTCTTTATGGGATTGGACCCTTTTATTTGATACCAATATCTGCAGTGATGATCTCATCATCATAAAACTAAAATTTCTCAAGACTTTGCAGTACTGTTTTGACAGTCAGAACAGCTCCTGATGTAATCTGTCTTCCGAAACTTGTCTCTAAATAAGATTATTGCTGAGCAAGAGCTTGCAGTGCTACAAATTAGGTCATTAATTGCAACCTAAGTTTAAATCCCATGGTTTGGCAAAGACAGTTTGCTATAAGTAGGCCCAGTAGAGTTTTTTACTCTCCTTATAAGAAAGCATTAATTATGGGTCATATTGATAAGCATGAACTGTACATTTATTTGAAAATATATTTCTACCTATTCTGTATCTAAGGCTGCTTTCGGGACTTGACTCTAGAGAACCTCATAAGAAATTAGATGTCAAGTCTGATGCCACATGAATTCTTAAAATGTTCAATGACAATTAAAATTTCTGTACCTTGAAACTGTAACTACATCTTTTAATCTGAGATAAATATATATTATGTTTATAATAAATTTTCACATATTATCTAATACACATATATGTTTAGATTATCAGTGTCTGAACTCTAATTTGCCTGGTTACTTAGGCATAACAGAAGACAGAGCTCATAAATTGCATTCTTTATTTATTTGTACACTGATTCATTTAGAGGCTCCCTGTCGAAAACATCAGTCACATCAGGACACAACATCAACAGATAATTAACGTTGTGTTCAGTGCCAAGTACTCGTTAATGAAAACTAAACAGCTGCAAGTGCACTGGTGCAAACACACCATTGTTCCTCAGAGCAGGCACATCAAAGTTAAAGCTAAAAATGCTTTTGTATGACTACATTTCATTTGATCTTCTTAGCATACATGTAAGATGCACAGTATTGCATAACCTGTAAGACATTTACCTCTGATCCACACACGATGAAATTAGAGAATGTGCAAAAAACAGCAGCTCTATTATGTGGAGTATGTGTACAACCCTACTGCTACTAGAAATTTCTACGCTTTCAATTCTGCAGACACCTGACTCAAGTTTCAGTGAAGTGAGCAAAAAACCAGTTCAATGCTTTCCTTCTCTGCTGAAAAAAAAAAAAAAAAAAACAACCTAATTGGTATATCCCAATTGGTATATTCCTCTTTGGCAATACTATGTGAAGGTCAAACCTTATTATTCAGGAAGAGGAACATTGTGATTAAGACCAGGCACACCACAACAACATCTGATGGACATCTACCGTTACATAAAGTAACAATAAAATACTATAAATTTTGTAATTCAGCAGCCAACTTATTAAAAAAATAAATCTAAATTCACATAAAACAGAAAATAACCAAGTAAATTCAATTCACTTTCTGATATCAGGTGTTTATCCAGCTCAGATAGCAAGATTCTTTAGCCAGGCTCCTGTGAAACTTTCAGCTGTTTTCACAGGTGTAGAGGAAAACATACACTATAAATAGTATGCAAATAAAACAAGGCCAAGGGGATAAACTATCAGTTGATCAGTGGTTTGTTCTGGTGTATAATTGATAAAAAGCAGGACAAAACAAGTTATAAAAGCAGCTCAAGAGAACAGAAAACGTGTCTATTTTTTCTTTCTCAAAAAAATGTGGGCACTCTTGGTTCTCATAGGTGCTGCATCTGTTTCTGCTCACCTGCAGGATCTTTCCTTTGATGGGTAAGAACAGACATCAAGTTTTATATTTGTGATTTCTTCTGCATGATCAAAAGGTTTTCAATTGACTTACCTGTTTGAAATCAAATCCTTTTCTTTCCTTACAGACAGAAGGTGTTTCGTGTGATTCCACAGAATGATGAGCAGGTGGAAATCCTCAATTTCCTTGCCAGCATCATGGAGGTAAAGGACCTGGGGTAGTGGTTATATTGTAGTTGAAAGAAGTATTTCTCCTTTTGCTCAAATAACAGATATATTTTTTTAAAAAATCGTGCCACTGAATTCAAGACCTAATCTTGATTCCATTCAAGTCAGCCGGAGTGTTTCTTCAGAAGGAATAGGACAAGTTGATAAAACTACAGCTACACAAAATGTTCAAATACCTTCCAAGAAAGTCTGGTTTACCCAGTCTGAATGTCAAAGTGTCCATCAGAATTTATTAATAGAATAAATAAATCTTAAATGCTGTATTCAGGGCGGGGTGCTTTCAAGAATGTAGTAGATAAATCATGGAAATTCCAACTACTAGAACTTTTACCATTACAGGCGAATCATTTTCCTCATGTAAATAATCTAAAAATTCATACTCCCAGCAAAATGAATTTTCCTTTGGCCTCTAGTCTCTCATCATCTTTTCTTCTCTGACTGTCCTTTAAAGCTTCCTTGCTCTCTAAGCTGCATGTTTCTCACTCACCTTGATGTAGACATATGATGACACAATGACACAATGATAAACAATAAACACAGCAAATGTGTTTTCAATATTTCTGTTCAGCTTTGATGTTGTAAAATAGCTGTTGGTGAAAAAGACACCATTATCTGTAGGATGAAAGGATGGTATTTTTAATGAAGTACAGATGTGGAGACCTATCAACAGGCTACCATAGCATGCTGAAACAGTTTTCTGTAGAAGAACATACTATTGGCATGGTACTGCCAATATTAAGAAAATTAATATATACCATGCTTGCTTTGAAGTGTGAAGTATCAAGGGATTGTTTGTTTTCTTTTTCTTTTAAGAAAAGATCTCTGAAATACCACTGTTATACAAAGCAGTCAGTCAGGACTGATGTAATTGTATATTCTGGAACAATCAACTCACCTGATGACACATAATTCATGAATAACCAGCCCAAATTTCTTTTGCCTTCATGAGATGAAAAGGTGAAAAGGCATCAGGCTGGCAAATCATCTTGGTTTCCACAGGCCTTCAACAGGGCACTAACTCCACAGGCTTGGATGCTTACTTCAGCAAACATAAATGATGTAGTAATAACACTGCTGTTTGTCCCCTTGGAATGAAACATCTTAAAAGGCACAGGTTCCTCATATCAACATTAGTTATCTCTCTTAAAAGCACTCATACAGACAACAGTCTTTTTCAGCTGATTTATGTAAAATATTCACATACTGAATCCCTGATATTGAGTTAATTTCTCCCTATTTGTAGGCAAAAACCTGAGCAAAAAAACAAATGAAGCTTTAAGAACGAAAGACATTGTAAACATAGTTATCATGTTCACAATTCCGTAGTAATGCAGATGCTGGAGAATATTTGACATTTGTAAAATTGTCACTGTCACCTCCATCTGCCATATAAAATGCAGGGCCTAATAAAATCTTCTTAATCAATTTCCAGCTAAAATTTAGGTTGATACTTGTGGCAAGCAATGCTGAACCAGTGTAACAGGGTAGGCATGAAATTCAGTATATTAATCACAACCTCACCAGCGCACATGCACCAACCTAAAAAATCACAGTCACATGTACGTGTTTACTTGTTTATGCATTCATTTGGTCTTCTTTCAGGTTGACTTCTGGCAGCCAGACTCTGTCACACTGGTAAGGCCAAAAATGCAAGTTGATTTCCGAATTGAAGCTGAGAAGTCTTTTGATGTTGAAGATATTTTGAAAGAAAGCGGAATGGAGTATCAGTAAGTTTCTTTTCACTACTGTACTTTGAAGAGAATGGGACTAAATACCAGAGAGAATGTGTTTGAGCTTTTCATATTGGTCAACTGATGTTCCTGTCACAAACTTCTTCCCTCCTGTGGATGCCTCTACTGGGTTGAGCTTTCCTATGACAGTTCAAATGGACTGTAACTACTCTGCATTGAAGGGGTGAGATGAAATGTTGATAGAGGCAAGAGGTAGGAAGCAGAGATGCAGTACCAGAAATTTCCCTGAGGTGAAAGCTCACTGCAATACACAAGGCTGGAGTACAGAGGGGGATAGAAATATTTCCTATTGCAGACAAAATGCAGCAAAAGTCTAGAAAGAGACAGAAAATATACCAGATGAGGGAAATGGACAGGGAACTGAAGGCAGCAAATTAAATGGTGAGTCCCAAGGGCCACCATGAGCAGGTCCCCACTGAGTTGCAGAACAATATCTAGAGGGCCAAAATAACCCAAGAGGTTTTTATTTGACAGAAGACAGCTGCCGGGTGAAGGGTGAGGAAGAGTGGCAAGCAGATTCCCAGGACAGCCTTGGGCTGGCTGAAGTCACACAGCAGATCCATGGCAAGGATGTCTCAAAAGAGAGAGATTTTGATTGTATATTACCTAGAAGTAAAAAAGGCCCAAATTGAACAAATACAACTGCAGCACAAGTGGGGGAAACAGAGCACACTGCCACATTACACACCACTGGGAACAGAAGCATCACAGGAGTGGCACTAATGGGAGAATAAGGAGTTGCCTGATCCTGAGCTTCATATCTTCCAATCACTGTGTAAGCATAAAGTGAGGATGAGAAATTGACTTTGAGCTGGAGTGGAGCAGGGTTGTCTGTCTTCATTTCTCCTCATTCCATTTAAGCATTGCAAAGTGGCTCTGCCCAGCCCCATTATCAGGCTTCTTTGATGTGTAAAGTATAGTCTGTCAACATCATGTACTCTGACTCTGAAAGTCAGTATTATTTGATCAAATTTTTATTATTTCATTTGGCTGAGTGTGGAGTTTTTGTCTCTCAGCCCCACTGTTGTTGCTATGAGACCAAACTCCTTCATTGGGCATCACACAGTTCTCCAGACAACTTTCATAATCTGTTAAATCCAATGGTAATCCATCCCTAAATTTGCTGGCCTCATGTCAATCATGTCTGAATGCAGGAACAGAATCTTAAAACACTCTAGAATAAACGGTTTTCAACAATCCCACAGTGCACATACAGTTTCAGTGGAATTTCCTCTTTAGCAAAGGAGTTACTCTACATGTATTAAGTTTTCCTATAACATTCATGAACTGCCTCAGGTCCAGGCACAAATCTTTTGATTGCAACAAAAGGCCAGAATGTCTGGGAGCTGTCCCTGACAAACTTGAGTGGATCGTCCTTGTGACAACCCAAGCTGTTACAATTCCTTTGAAGTGCAGCTGCAGTGCCGTGATATAATGTCATTTGCACTGTTTGTTCTGAAGGCTGCTGGTGCCTCACAAACTGGCCTCCTGTTCCTCCATCCAAATCACAAATGATCAAGGACATATCCTGGATGAGTAAGATTTGTAAGAGTTTTAAGACAGGCACTGGAAAAACAGAGGACTTCATTTTTTGATAGCCAAGGTTGAAATATAAGCAAAAGGTCCTCAAGAGCATACTCAGTGATAAATTGTGCCTTTGTGTCAGCCCCAGGGAAAGCTAAGCAGAAGAGATCCAACCAATCCAGACAGGATGTTGAAGTTTTTTGCAATTGTGTGTTCTATTTAATAGCTCACCTCACATGCAGTAGAGTAGCTTGGAGGATGGATAATGCTGCAACAGAGCTGTCAAAACACATGTAACCTTTGGAAGTTTGGTTTGACAGGGAATTTCACCAGGCAAACATCCCTGGGTTGCTGCATGGTTTTGAAACATTGCTGCAGTCTAACTCTCCTTCAGTGCCAGCAGTTCACATGGGCCCTTTTTCTATTGAGGCAAAAGCAACTGGCAAAGTAAGATCAGCCCAGAGCTCATTTTTAGACACACTCTGTCTCAGTATTGCAATTTTTCTGAAACCAAACTGTTGCCACCCTGGAGGTTTGTTAGTACGGGAGTAAGGCTGTGCTAATTGGCAGGAGCCTATTGCTCCCTGGTCCTTCTGGTGGCAAGGCTGAGGAAGGACAGAGGTTGAAACTTGAAACTAATATACTTTATTTTCAATCTACCCACCTTTCCTTTCAAAATCCATGCAGCCCACATGCTGGGCAGACCTTGAAATGTGTTACTTTCCTGCTGGATTGGTGTGTGTTTCTCTTCACACTTTTCATGGTGGCTTCTTGCAGAGTTCTGATTGACAACCTGCAGGCTGCACTGGATGCCCAGTTTGACAGCAAATCTCGTACTGCCAGCCACAGCTATGAGAAGTACAACAACTGGGACACGGTAAAGTCTAGAATCTACCACGTTTTTAGCTTGGAACCTTAGCCTCTGCAGTCAAAGTGTTTCCAGCCTTCTTCCCTTTTCCTCTTCTGCTCCATCTGTTGATATTATAATGCCTCCAAACTCTCCTTCCTCTTTGTTACTGAGCTAGTTTGTGTAACCTACACTTAATTCCTCTACTTCTGCTCCCAGTGCTGCAAAGGAACTCTGGCAAAAATCCAGTGACCAGGCTGAGAAGCTTCACTTTTAATTTCCTCTTTCCTTTTCACTACTTCTCCCATGTCCTCTTACAAACATCTTGATTCCATTCCCTGCCTTAGTTCAAGCTCTTCATCTCCCACCATAAAGTCTGCCCCCTTTCCTCTTTCACAGCCATGCTCATTTTTCCTGCCATGTAATCATGGCCATGTTACTCTTCACATCTTTGCAGTGGCTCCTTGGAAATCTACAAACTGTAATAAATATTAGGCCACATTAGATGCTTAGAAAGACTGTTCTGGCTTAAAGTCTGCAAATTAATTAGTCTGGACCTGAGGAACAGAGACATCAATAGATTTAACCTCTTTATTAAACAGATAGCTGCTTGGACTGCTGATATTGCTGCTAAGAACCCAGACCTTGTCTCTCGTAGTGTAATGGGGGAAACATACGAAGGACGGCCAATGTACCTTCTCAAAGTAAGTGCCTGATTTCTTCACACCAGACCCTCCCCTTATTAACATCTGCAAGATTATGATGTCACCAATGATGCTAACAAAACGTCTAAAGTAATAGAGATTTTGCAGAAAATCTATTATATTTTTTTTACTACTAAAATTTTTTCCAATTTTATAATTTTTTAAAAGGGCATAATGAATTATTAGAAGCTCAGACATACAAATTCAATCACACTCCTGTGAGCTATTTGAATGATCATCTACCTTTATGTTCTCTCCATCTGTTGTTTGTAAACACATTTGTTCTAAAAGCATCTATAAATGTCAGTCTCTGGCAATAGGAAACAAATTTTTATCTTCAGCATATATAATTTTGAGGTGGTTTTGACTGGGGTAGAGTTAATTCTGTTTTCAGTAGCTTGTATGGGGCTGTTTAGGATTTGTGCTGATTTGGAAATGGTGTTGATAATTCAGGGATGTTTTAGTTGCTGTTGGGCAGCGATTACACAGGGCCAAGGCCTTCTCTGCTTCTCACACCACCAGCCAGGGGAATGGCACCAGGGAAGGGACACAGCTGGGGATAGCTGACCCCAACTGATCCAGGGGATATCCCAAACCACACAGCTCATGCTTAGTGAAGAGCTAGGGGGAAGGCGGGTCAGGGCCACTGCATGGGGACTGGCTGGGCAACTGCTTTCATTTGCATCACTTGTCTTTCCTGGGGTTTATTTCTCTGTTTCTGTTATTTTCCTTTCATTATTATTATTCATTAAACTGTGCTTATCTCAGCCCACATGTTTGTTCTGAGTGAGCTACTGCATTGTGCTTAGTTGTCAGCTGGGTTTAAACCACAGGAATTTTTTTTCCATAACTTTTATGAATTAATAAGACAATACCTTAAATAAAGGTAAAAGGATAGGGAATACTTGCCCCAAAATGCACAAGTATTTACAATAATGTTTCATTCAAACATACAAGATAAACTCTTAGAGAGACTACAGGAAACAAATCAACAGTGCAGAATAATGAAATAATTGGGAGAAGCTTATCTACATTAAAAAAAATGAAAATATTGAGAGTATTGTTTTAGCTTGAATATCATGGTCAGCTACAGATGGGAGCACTCCATAGATTTCCATTTAAACAAGGAATGCTATATTTGTATAAAGTTTGATTTTTGGGTCAGCAAGCTGACTGACTTGCTCTGCATATAATTTATTTTGTTCAAGACCTGCTGAGATGGTTTTTCTTGTCGGTTTTTTTTTCCCTAGATGGGAAAAAGCGGTCCAAATAAGAAGGCCATCTTTATGGATTGTGGTTTCCATGCAAGAGAGTGGATCAGCCCTGCTTTCTGCCAGTGGTTTGTGAAAGAGGTCAGTAAGCTTAATGAGGAAAAAATATTTTACAAAATGCAACTATGTTTAAGAAAATCTTAAATGCGCAGCAAGAGCTCAGGCCACTGCCTTTCTCCCTCTAAATGTGTCAGCTCATGCCTTCTTTCACCTCAGAGGGTTAAAGTGTAACTACTTAAACCAGATCTTTGTGCTTGGACCTGTAATCTTTCAGCAGCTTAAACCAACCAAACAAACAAATAAATAAAACCACACCAGAAGCAGCAGCTGGAATTTAAAACCCAGGGAAAGGAAAGCCAATCTACGTGAGCCAGCCATGCTGGCAGAGGCTTTGGTGGCAAGTATAATCTCAGTCTTATCAGACAAGCATGCGGTTTTGTGTAGAGAGCAGTGGAAATTGGAAGTGACATTTCAGTGGAGTCAATGGGAATATGATTTCATTAGTGCCTAATAAGGCTGCAGACAGTATGTGGTACCATTTTTCTCTCAGCCATTCACGTCACTGCAGCTGTCATTTTCACTGTCTGCTCACTTAATTCATGGATGTACCTGACACCAGCAGTGCCTCTGCTCAGGGTGTCCACAGGCAGAAGTGCTTTAAAATTGCAGACCTCTGAGCACCATCAGCATTCCACTTGTGATTGTTTCCAGACATGAAAGTTAACAAGAAAAAGATAAAAACACAAGCAAAGTGGATCGTTATATGTATCTCAAAAAAGAAACCCACCCAGACAACAGCAACAACAACCAAACAAAAACAACAATACCAAAAAACAAACAAACAAACATAAAACCCAAAAAAACCCCACCAACAAGAAGCATAAAATAAAACCTGGGAGAAAAAATTTCAAGTGATATGAAACTGCTTTTCTAGATTTTACATCCCACCCTCCTCTTTGTGAGTTACAGGAAAAAAAAATGCCTTTCTCCACTGCATTGCCCCCTCTGTTGTCCTTTATGGCTGTGTAAACAAAACATGGGTGCAACACACATAGAGCAAGTTTCCAAGATCATTGTATGGTCTCTCAACACTGATACGAATCTGTGAACAAGCATAGCAAGTGCCAGGCCATAAATAATCAGGATTATTAGAACAGGGCAGGAGTTCCTGTTTGTTATTCAAGATATGTGTCTGGAAAAGTGCAGGGAAAAATCTGTCTCCCTATGAATAAAGGCATCCACAGAATTATGACTGGAAATGTGTTAGGATGGTACTTAGAAATATTGTCTATAATTTTGCTTGTTGATATGGAAAACAAAAATAATGATTTTTCCTTCTCACATAAATTAAACCTTTAAGGTGTTAGAATGTAGGGATATATATGGACAGGAATATTGTTCTCTCTGTACTCAAGAAGCTAGTAAATGGAAGTCTCTTTCCAGTGATTTATCATCCTGTTAAAAATCAACATTCCTTCATCTTATCATTTATCTACTAGCATAAGATGGTTTTCTAACACCAGTGTGGTTTGAGTCAGTGCAAACCTAGCACATGTAATAACACAGAGGTGCTATGTCATGGGCTGGAGTGACCTGGATGACTTTATCTACCACATTCATTAATTCCTGGCCCAGACCCAGGCCCTTACACACACACAGGAGATACCCATCTGTGAAGGCATCATCAGCTTGTTCTGCTTTTCACCAAGTAGGCTGTGGAGACCTATGGAAAAGACACTGTCATGACAACACTTCTCGACAAGCTGGACTTCTATGTTCTGCCTGTTCTTAACATTGATGGTTACGTTTACACTTGGACAAATGTAAGTACTTTCTTCTTTCTTATTGTTGGAAGAGTCAACAGTCAGAACTTACTCTTAGTTTTCATCTGTGATTCTGTTACAGGACCGCATGTGGAGAAAGACACGCTCCAAAAATGCCAATAGCATTTGCATTGGGACAGATCCCAACAGGAATTTTGATGCTGGCTGGTGCAGTAAGTGTCCCCTAACAAGAGCTGCAAGTAATTATATACAAGTGCAATAGTCAATATACTTAATTATGTATTTCCCTTACATGATGGTCCAGCTTCAGCTTGAGTGAAGACCACAATTGGAGCATTGTGGAGTAGATTGTGTTTAATTTTTAGAGCAGTTTTGGGAAAAAAAGCCAAACTTTGGCTACTAGCATCACCAGTATGGCTACTTCCATGAACATATCTGCACACATGTGTACTTATATACACACCTACACTTGCACACATAGATACACATGTATACATACACACAGAGCTATGAGCTCAGAACAGAAACCAAACGAGCTTGCTTTCATGGAAAGAGATCTCTTTTGAGTGGTTTCCACTTCTGTTTCATGGAAATTGAGAAGATATGCAAGGAGAGGACTGTTATGTACTGAAGCAAACCATTTCCATAATACAGGGCTTTACATCCATATTCATGTTCTTGCAGCTATGCACACTGTAAAGGCCATATTGATTCATTCCTATGGGATGTTTCCCACTGTCTTAACTATGCCATAACTGATAGGGCATGTGTATTAGCAGGATTTCCAAGGCTTACCCACAAAAGTGGTGTAAAACCTACTTTTTCACTAAGTATTCATTAAATTCACCTTTCTTCTCAGCTGCTGGAGCCTCAAAATCCCCCTGTGCTGCCACTTACTGTGGTGCTGCACCTGAGTCTGAAAAGGAGACCAAGGCTTTGGCTGACTTTATTCGTGAACATCTTTCTACAATCAAGGCATACTTGACAATTCACTCCTATTCCCAGCTGCTACTGTTTCCTTATTCATACACCTACAAATTGCCACCGGATTACCAGGAACTGGTAAGTCTCTTTGTCATTTTGACTCAATGAAAAGAATAAGCAAAAATCATCACTTGCTACTTAGGTCCCTTTAACTTTAAGCAGTTTCTTTAACATCTGGAAAGAATCCATACCACCAGTTTTTGAAAATATTTTACTCTTTCTTAGCAAGAGCAAGGGAAACCATGATGGTTTCAAGATAGCACAAGCACAGGACGAATTTAGGAGCCTTATTTAATTTCCATTTACACAATGAATTTGACACAGTGTCAGTTCTGTCTTCCAGTCAGGCTATCCAGAAATCCCCTCTGCTGTGCAGCACTGCCTCTTCCTGACTCCAGAGGCTGCTGTATGTGCACCTTTAATGTTTTTACATAAAAACACTATGGCCTGTAAGCCAAGGTAGCAGCTTGATAGATTGTAATAACTATTAAATAACTCGGTACCAACAGCTGGCAAGGATATCTGTCTACCACTTTCTACTGAACCTTAGACATCACTGAAGTAGAAGGGTGAAACACCTATTGGTACAGGGTCAGGACAATGAGGCAGTTCTTGACAGAAGTATAATTGAAAACAGCTACCAAAGATGTGAAAAATTTCTGTTTTGAGGCCTTTTTCAAGAGGCCCACATTTAAACACAAACAGTTTATTTAGAAGAAGAGAGGATGAATGTGGTATTTTATAGGACAATTCCTCTTTTATCAATTCTAGAGAAAAGCCACACTCTAATGCCACTTAAGAAAGTTTTGGGGTTTTTTTCTCCTTAAAAACAGATAGAGAGGTTAGGACTATTAAATGTGTATAAAAGCTGTAAACATTTCATAGGCCAAGAATCAACAATCATGAATAATAAAATTACTTCAGTTCTCTGGCATATTAACAATTAGAATCTGTTGGCAGGGAAAACAACACAGCAAGACAAAACAAACACATTTTGATTCTCCCTCTTTCCTGGATGCTGCCAAAAGTCCAAGGCAGCAACACTGTGTGTTGCTCTGCTGTGCAGGTTTGACAGATTTATAAGTGCTCCCAAACACATATCTTGATTCTGAACACAAATACAAACCAGGGCCAAGAGTGAAGTTTCTTGTTAGATTTTTTACAGCCTAAAAGAGATGGTGAAATTAAAAGCAAGATTTTGTTTTCTTAGTTTATAGTCCGGGAATTTTGTAATTCAAATTATTCCAGGGAGTGATAGTAATATTTTGCTTTCATTTTTTACAAAAGCTTTGTAATTCACACATTGCAGTTCAGTCTAAAGTAATAAAACAGCACTAAACACTTGAAGTTGCTTTGTTGTCAAGATCACAAAGACCCTATTTGTCAAAAATTTGCATGACATTCTCCCCCCATTTTTGAATGAAGAGCAAATGTGATGAAATGTAAAAGTACATCGTGTTTCTCAGAGTATTAAAAGGAAAAAGTTTACATTGATAACTCATTACTAAAACAATCCTTAGCAGTAAAAAAGAAACTATGCACTTTGCTAGGTTTTATAATTCTTAAATTTAAATTTTAAACAGTCACTGTTCTATTCTAGTAACTCCCCTTTCCTATCACAGAAGACAATTCTGCTGTTACCACAGAGCATAAAAACTAAAGTGCTGAGGAATACAGGACATATATTCCTCTTCAGCCATTTGATTTCACTTTGTATATTAGTCTTTCCAATATCACTTTATCCTGTATTTTAAATCAGTCCCACTGATACCAGATAGAGTTCCATTATAGTCTCCTACAGAGCAACCACAAATCTCACCACCATGACAAGGTGATCTTATGAGTGCTTTTCACATCTTAATTAAGGGAAATTATTTCCCCTATTCCCCTCTGATCCCAACAGAGACAGCAGGATCCAAGAGGTGTTCAACTTGTGTAATATCTGATTGTAACAAGGGAAGACTTGTTGCCAAAAGTCCTTTTGGACAATGAGATCAGAGCATCAACCAATCAACATGGCCTGTAGTTGAGATAATTAAACAGAAAAGGGCTTATGCACTCCAATGTCAGTGAATTAAATAGAAAAACTGACTTTCACAGGCTTTGGGTCAGGTTCACAAGTGCAGCTTTTCAGGTTAGTTCTGGTAACATGAGACACACTCATTTAAGACGTGACTGAAGAAAATTTAACATTTTCAATCAACAACTGTACTTTCTTGAGACAAGACAGCTACAAAAAGAGGAACTACTTTATATGCTAATTGCTGTGTTTAATGTCCAAAAGTTCTGTCTAAATTTAGAATTTGGAGAAATACTGAAGAATGAGAATCTTAACTTTAAATAGATATTGTTTGGGCAAATAAAATAATCATAAATCATTTTGTAAACGAAGAACCAAAATTTATAGTGCCATTATCTTATCTTAGATGTTATTTTTACTCTGACAGATCTAATAAATTAAAGGAAATATAGCTGCAATTTCTTATCTCTTTCAGTGAGCAACTGGACATGTGTTTAAACAAAACCTCACATGTCTGCTTGTCATTAATAACATTTTGTTCCATTGTATTTAATTAAAGGAAACATAATACTGTGGAGCTTATGTTGCATTCCAGTGTCCAAGATATAGAAGGGTGCAAAAAGTGAGTAATTTGAGATTGAAGACACTAAGTCTGCAGAAGAGAAAGGCCCAGAGAATGCCTGTACCTTCCTTCCCTGAACATGGAGTGAACAGTGTGTCCTTGGGGCTCAAAAGACTTTTTCTGTTTACAGTCTCAAGAAATCACCAGAAGGCCTAAAACTGTTTTGGTTTCTCAGGTAGAACAGGGCACTCTGAGAACCTCTTTATGTTACACTGCATTGCTACAGCAAATCAGAACACCTCAAAGTAATTGTAACTTACGTAAAGCCAGGGATTAGAACTATCCCTCAACCATGCCTAGGGGGTAAAATGTGATGCAAGTCATGTATGTCCCCTCCCACAACTTCTCACTCTTCCCTGAGATGCAAGAGGATCTGTGAGGTTATCAAGCCCACAGCTCACAAGGATATTCCCTAAATTTGTCTCCCTTTATTCAGGGTTGTTGTTTTGTTCCCCACAACGTGGGGAGCTGCTCAAAACTTTCACTGGTATCCAAACAACAAAAATAAATACATGCAGGACAAGAAAATCTAGGTCAGGAATTTCTCAGAAGTTACACAATATTCTTGTGATGACACCCTAGAAGAAATATGTCCTCCTTTTGGAGAATCACATTTTGTCTGCCTCACAATCCTCTCGGCTCATTCTTTACTATACCCTGGAGTATTGCTCTGAACACAGAATACACACTTGAATCCCTCTCCTGCAAGGAACAGAAGCATTAGCTTTTCACAATAAGAAAATATGCTTGGCAAGGCCAGTATCTCTCCACGCCCTAAAAAGATTGTTTTCATTTTTATTTTACTATTCACATTTCTGTTCTCTTGCAATAAAGAACTATGTATTTAATCAGACTTTTCATAAACAGTTCACCCATATTTTTTAATCAGTTCATGTATTTGCCTTAGCTTCCCATTAGGTCACCCTATGCTTTCCTCATTTACAGCAGACAAATCTAGCTTTATCAGTTCTTGTTTGTATTTGAATTGGCTCTGAACTGTAGTTTGAGAGGGCAGAGGAATGTGCATAGTGCCTTTCCTTCCTCTCCATTTCAATTCCATCTCTCAGTTAAACTCAGCACCAAATACATCTCTGCAGCCAGCTCATACTCACTTACCAGACTAATGTAGGTGTGTTTTTAGTTCCACAGGCTGCAGAATATTACATTCATTTACAGCCCAAGATAATTCCAGTCTGGATTACCTGAATGCATACTGGCTACATGGGCTGTTTGTTTCACCTCATCAAAATTCACCTTCCATATTGGGTCAGTCTAGCATTTCACTTCCTCTTGAGTGCTTAAAATAGGACATATTAGAAAGTGGAGATTTGTTCAGAGTCTGTTCAGCCTGCAAGAGTGAATTTCAAATATATAGCATGACACTGTCAGTATCAGTCTGATTATTTAACTTAGTGCCTGGTTGTGAAGTCCTGAATCTGTTTAAGATATATGAAGACCTGTGGGTTAGAACTGTTGAATAGCAAAAATCCTACATCTAAGAGACTCAGACAAGCCAATGAGGAGTTGCAATCTGCTGCTGTTGTATCTGTGTTATTGCACAGATTGCCTTACTGTGACTGTACTACTTGTTACAGTAAATATTGTTAAAGTCAAATGGGAAACACGACAAACAGGAAAGTGGGCAACAAAGCAATATTTGAAATTGGCTTCACAGCTCCTCTGTTGAGTTTACCACAACAGAACTGTTCAGTACTGGCAGTCTTACAATTGTGAAAAGGATGTGTTTAGAAGCAGCATGTTCCAGTGGACATTCATGTGTGAATCTGGCTGATAGACAAGAGTCTCCAACAACAGGTGTGGGGCCCATTTACCTTAACAGAGTTGCACTGGAAACCCTCTCACCAGGGACTGATTTCTTAAGCACCCTAGAAACTGTCACAGGCAAACAGGCTTTTAAAGAAAAAGAATCATTCCACCGAAGTCCTCACTGGCTGGATTCCCTGGGCTCTTGGAGCACATGCTTAACCATGAGCAACAACAGAACAGTGAACTAAATTACATATCACCATGGACCCTTGAGGAGAGAGTCTGTTTTTACTGGCAAAACAAGAAGGCTCAGAAGTTTAGATTCACTTGGCTAAAGCTGACTTAGCAAATCCACATTTTCAGACTTTCATTACAAAGGAAGTTGAGGGTCATTTTACTTTACAAATAAAACAGACAAGACCAAGGTGAAGGGAAAATACAGCATTTGGCCTTGGGCAAATCAATTTGCAGTCCAGTGAGGGAAGGGAGCAAGGGGTCCAGTCAAGCAGTGAAAAGGCTTCTCCAGACCCCTCGTAGACTGAGAGGGCAAAGGGAGTTGTTCACAAACAGCAGCTGCATAATCAACATCTGTGGAATGTTTCTAAGTGGTTACAGTTTGCTGGCAAATCCAGCCTGATGATACAAGAATAAAATGAGGGAGATGGTCACATAAAAATTACCAATTAACACGCAAAATATGCTTAGCCTGATCATTTATCTTGTTAGTTCAAACTTCCAAATGTGGTGAGAAAGAGAAGGCAGTACCACATCTTTCACTAAAAGCTAATAACTGAAAACCCTAGGTTTGAAGGTTGTTAATTATGAAAGATAATGACAACTGAGAACACAACTCTGCAGTCTCACTGGCCCACGCACCCTGTACACAGATCAAGCAAAATATTGGTAATTGCAGTGTAAACACAGATGGGTGATGAGCACAGGAAATGCTGCCTTCTGCTGAAATGACCAGCTCTGAGAGCTCAGCTGGGAGTCAGAAACTGAAAAGCCATTTCTGCTCCCACTTAGAAGGTATTACTCTGGAGTTATTTCTTTGACTGCAGGGCACCACTTGTTTCTCTGCTACTATAAATCTCACCAAAATTTTCCTTGCAAAAGAGGGATTCTTAACAGTATAAAACCCCAAACAAACAAACTCCAAACAAACCACAACAATTCAGTTAAGCCCCTTGTGACAAGAAATGTAGAAAATCACTGAACAACAAAGAGTATCCTCAAAGGTCAAAATGAAAACAATGTTTCTCCTTGCAGGTGTATTCCAAATCATTTACAAGCTTGAAAACCTAAACCACTTTTCACCCTTTTGGAAAACATTGGGCATTATTTATATACCTCTGCACAGACCTCCTTATTATTTCCTTCTTATGGGCTGTTTTCAGTAATTGAGCTATTTTAGAAAAAAACCCAAACACATTTTCTTCATATTTTGTATTTACACTAACAAGTATTTTCTTAATACATATTATTCCTGCTGGTTTACACTATATTATTAAGAAATTACATTAACTCCTATAAAGTGGAAATTTATTTTTTTACCTTTGGCTTTTGGACTGTAAATCTATTAGGAAAGTAAATGGTAGAGAGTTACTTAGAGGAAAACAAAAAGATATCAAAACTCCTGATAAAGCTTCATTTCATGATGAAGTCATAATGCTTAGGCATATTTTTCACTTAGAGAGGGTAATTTAAAACACCACTT
The DNA here is from genome assembly GCA_013399225.1 of Rhipidura dahli. NCBI lineage: Eukaryota > Metazoa > Chordata > Aves > Passeriformes > Rhipiduridae > Rhipidura > Rhipidura dahli. Next base: position 239,283 of record VXAC01002376.1, read on the forward strand.
TATCTCCAACCTGGAGAGCTTGAGGAAGTTGTTTATTTGGATTCTAGGCTCCAAACAGCTGGAAATCTCAACTGCTCTTTCTACAAATCTCTGGTTTTACAACTTCCTGGCCAATAATAAAAAAATCCTTCAGGTAAAAAGATTTCCTGACATATATTTTTTCTGGTATCCGTTCTGGTATGATTTAAAGCCATCATCTGGCTGCTGGCTGGAAGGAACGCCCTGGGTGAAACAGCCCCAAAGAGTAGCTCTGCTCTTCTATTGTCCCTACTTTAGTTTACTAAAAAGAGAGCAAATACCAGTTACCAACAGGTCTACATTTTGCATCAGACAATCTTTCGACATTTTATTTCCACTTTGCATATATTTGAAGAGAGGAAGAATCAGATAACATTTAAAAATTCATTTGCTATTGAGAGAAGATTTGACTCAATTTCAGAGGCTGATTAAATGTATATATTATAAACAACAGATGGCTGAAGAAAACTAGCAGATAGCAGACTCCAATCTCTATAATTCCCCAAACATGTTAGAAATAACTATGGATTTTAGAAAAATCAATTTGTTGAGGGATTAAAAAAGGAAAGAAAAAACCCAGCCCAAACCAAACAAAAAAAAAGACCACAGGAGAGACCTCAGCTACTCCAATTGCTCTGGATCCAAGATAATGAAATGCAGAGCAACAACATTCTTCTGCAATTACTTGTCTTTCTGTGATAGAGAGGCCAGAAACCAAACCCCACATTCAGGTACAGCCAGTGTTATAGGTGGAAAGACAAGCTTCAAGTTTGGAAGCTTCAAGTGGAAAGGCAAGCTTCGGTTTGCCTTGTTTAAATATCTTTCATATGTTAAAGGACCAGAAATTCCTAGAGCAAACTCCCATAATTCTAAAATGTTAAAAACCAAACATTTGGGAATGGGGAAACTGAATGGGGAATTCTGCAAGAGAATAGGCTGCCAGTGATAATGCAAACATGCTGTGATGTTGTTTTTCAGATGGTGAGAAAGTTCTCTCAGTTAACTAAAATTTTCTAAGTACCACTGTCCAATACGCCTTTTTGAGTAATTCAGAGGAACACTTGAAGCATAAGGATGAACAGAAAATATTTTCCAATATATCTTCCACTGGGAAGTAAGCCAGAGAGTAACCTACAGAGAAGGAAAGGGCTTGAGGAAATTCCTGGAATAGTAAGCCATTCAGCTGCAAGCTGTAAAGAAATATATGGCAACCCATTGCTTATACTTTTACTGAACATATGCTTTCAAAAATCATTCATATTTATCATCTGTTATATTTTTCATGTTTTATTACCAACATGCTGTATAATGAAGAATTGGAAAAGCCACACATTCCAAAGAAAAGTCTGTAATTTTCCTTAATGCAAACACACAAAGCTTCATAGTACTATTCATGGGCCTGATCCAACCCTCACTGAAATCAGTGGGAGTTGAAAGAGTCCCTCTGTGCACAGGAAATGAATTGAAATTAATGAGACTACGTTTCAGGGTAATTTATGCCTTTTTTGGCTGTTAATATTTATTAGACCTTAATCTGCCTCCACTTGTATCAATTTTCAACTCCCCTGACTGAGCCGACTCTACTCTGAATTTATTGCTGCATGAACAGAAGGAAAAGAAAGGCTATTGTATGTTTGCAATATACTGTACCAAGTTATTACCATTCTCTAAGACTCTCTTATCTCTAAGTAAGGTTCCTTACTTAGCTTTAACCTTGTACAAGCTTTTTCTAAGTCTAGAAAGTGCTGTTACTTCTTGTCCCCTTATCTGCCCAAGCCCCACTGGACTGTACACCCAGCTGCAGCAGACCCTACACAGACTGGAGCACACTCATCAAGCTTGGAGAATGAGCTCTTTACTGCCAAGCTCTTTTCACAATAGCAGGACAAGCTGGGCCTTGTCAGCTACTGACACCTAGTCATACTGACAGGTGAACAACAGTTTTCACATAAAAACTTCTCCAGAATGGCTTTTGAGTTCATTCAACAATGCAATTGCTTAGATTCACTCAGAAAGCTTCTGAAAATCTGCATTTGTCATTCTTCCTCTCCTACAGAATTCCATAGCTCGTGCTGCTTCCAAAGAGCTGGCCAGTTTGCACAACACTAAGTATACATATGGTCCAGGAGCTGAAACAATCTGTAAGTATTGACCTAAATACACTAACAATCTATATTAAGCACTAGTAGGATTATAAAAAGAAGTTTTTTAGTGATTCTTGTTCCTCTTTCTAAGTAGTCCCCTTCTTTCTTCACATGCATCTACTAAGAGGTATATATGAGATCTGTCATTTCGAAATTCTGGGATAATTTATTCCTTAGGGATCCCAGGAAATGTGTGACTCCCTGGAAAGCAAAATAATGTAGTAAAATGGTTATGAATTCATGTGCATAGCATGAATTCCTAAATCATACGCAGCTTAGATTTAAACATAAAACCCTCGACCTGAGATTTTCTGCATTTCCAGTGTCTCCAAGTCAAAGATGATGTGAATCCTTTGATTCCACTGTGTGATGTGAATCCTTCAAGCACTCCAGCAACACAAATTTCTTTTACTTTGCATTGTATTCTGAGACACATACTAATTGCAATGCTAGTCGTAATTTCTAATGACTAATTATTCTACCCTTCTTGGGAACTCAGCTGTGGATATGGCCTTTGCAGTGCCAAAAGCCAAGTTGAAGTTTCCAAATCCAGATTTATAGAACTTTAATATCTCCCATATTTAAGATTATTTAATTTAGTTAAATATGGTAACTAATTTTTCTTGCCTTTTCTCCCTCCTCAAATAGTTAACTCCTCCCCCAAACACTTTAAAAAACCAGTTCCTTCCAATTTTTATAGAGATTCTTCCTTTAGAAATGTTTTGGAGATGCTTGGCAATTCTGGAGGCTCCTTCCTTAACAAAGAGACTGTTTTTATTGTACCAGCTACTGAAAAGGGAGTGTACTATTTGTCCAGCAGAGAAAGATGGAGCTGAAATCACAGATACGTGTTCTTTAACATCCCTGTGAACTTCAAAAAGCCACCCAGTGAGAGAGTATTGCTTGACACCATGTCATGTTATAAACACCCACATGCAACCACGCCATTCTCCTATTCCTTAGACATTTCTCCCATGGTTTCCCCACAATCCTGACAAGGAGGGAGCAGTTTAGCTTGTTTACATTTGCTTGCACAAATCAGCTGGAACAAAGCTCAAAAATGGCCTGAAATCACAGAAGCTTTCTCCAGAGCAGGATAAATCAATCAATTCACTGCATATTTCTTTTTATCTGTCCTTTCTGCATTCCTGGCTATGTGACTTGACTCCAAAGTATTTCTCATTTGATGTGTAGCCACTCTTTCCCAGTTAAGCTTTATTTCATTTCTTTACCAACAGACCCTGCTGCAGGAGGCTCTGATGACTGGGCTTATGATCAAGGCGTCAAGTACTCTTTCACTTTCGAGCTCCGGGACACTGGGAGACATGGTTTTCTTCTCCCTGAATCTCAGATAAAGCCAACCTGTGAAGAGACTTTGCTTGCTGTTAAATATATTGCCAACTATGTCCTTGAGCACTTGTATTAGAATGGAGTTTTAAAAACTATTAAAGTAGGCTTTATTCGAAGCTGCCTTCCTTTTTTTTCTTCCCTAACAAAACATTTTTATTTCTCTATACTTAATGTTCTTATTCATATTCTTAGTCCATCACAAGTGACTAGAATTACAAGTTTTCAAGAGAAATTTTAGAAATTCAAGAGAAGTAAAACATTTTTATTAAGGTACTGTCCTTAGTTGGGGGGATTGAAAGAGCACAGGAAAATTAATCAACCTAAGGTAAAGGTTGCCTTATTGATTAAAATTTTCTTTACACATAGGAGACAGGCTGAGTGTTAGAGCTTACACTGCCTGTTAACCAGAATGAAAACAGTCAGGTGATCCACACAAATGGACTTTCACCAAACATCCATCGCCTTAATGGCAAGGAGAAGCTCAGACATCACATACTTTTAAAATTATGTTAGCAGTGATGTGCTCTTTAGAATTTTCTCAAAACTTTCCTTGGATTTGTCCCATCACTGAAAAATAAATTGTATCTGAGGTCACTGGTAGTCCAATCCCGACTCAGTCATGAAAATTATAACTACTATTAATGGCAAAAACTTGATATAAATCATGCTACCCTGCATTTAAGGTTCTCACACTCACTACAGTAGCATCTCCCAAAATGTTCTCAGAGTCCTGGTACTTCCTGAGGCCCCACATGTTCCACATGTCATGAGCAGAAGAATCAAAAACAGCCATAAAGACCAAGTCTGGTGATAAATGAGTAACTGCTTCTTTCATGAAAAGCTGTAGAGAATTATCCCCTCCCGATCAATTTTCTGTACAGGTAATGTGGGTCTGATTGGGTCAGAGTGAATGAAAGTGATAAATTGCTACTCGACATCTTTCCCACAGAGACACTGAAAATGTGTTTGGCATTTATTAATGCTGTTTGGAGCTTGGTTAATAGGGGATACACTCTGCACAATGACAGGGAAAAACTTTATGTCAACACAGAACCTGGCTGATCTCCCTGCCACTGCTGGAAGCTCTAAACAGAGACTTCCACTGTCCATTGATGATCCTGGAATTAACCCTATTTCTGGCAGGCCCTTAACTAATCCAGTCAACAGAACCCCAGAAATGCATCTTACAGAAAATGGTTCTCCAAAGAAAATAATCAAATTTGAGACCTGTCAAAAACTAGATGTTCTCCCTTTTTCTCCCTTTTCATGGAAGGAAACAGGAAGACAGGGTCCAATTTAAAATTACACTTTCATTTAGATGTATAAGAAAAAAAAGGCACATATACCCTAGCCCACTCCAATTAGCCCAGCAGCACACAGATTAAACTACTCCTCACACACAACTGATCCATCTGGTTTTGATCACTGGTGAAACTGAACCCATGTGTGAAAGTAGCACGTACCAATAAAAAGACATATCATTCCATTTTGCAATAGAAATAGGGTGAAGGATAATCAACATTACTAAAAATAGCACAGGATGTGAGCAGAACATACTGTCCAGAGCCAAACATGTCACAAAGGGCATGAAAATAAATTTCTCGGAATATAAAATATTTTGGCTAATTTTAACTAAGTATTAACAACCATCCAGGGACTATCCGCACTGTAACTTTGTTATTTGGGAAGATGTCACAGGTTTTACACCAACTGCAATGTGAGTTGTTGATACTCAGCACAGTACTATAGTCTAGTTGACAAGTTCAGTAAAAAGTTAAGTCAGCTTGATGATCTTGGAGGTCTTTTTCAACCCTACCAGTTCTATGATTCCATTCTATGCTTCTGTGATGCAGTAACAGGCAGGCACTTGACTGCAGGCAAGCAAACACACAGATACAAATGCAGTTGAGGGGTAGGTCACAGCACCCAGCAGCTCCCACAGCATTAGAGTTACCCCAATTAATTTAAATGTGTGACTCTGAGGCAGAATATGGTACACATTTGGTGGCTCTGACATCCACAAATCAAGTCACAGCAAGGCAGTGATCTGCGGCTTTTCTGTGCCTTCTCCCCAGAAGTTCATATTTTGGCCTTAGCTTCCCATTAGGTCACCTTATGCTTTCCTCATTTTCAGCAGACAAGTCTAGCTTTATCAATTAAATTCTCCCCAGAAGGCACTCACTAGCACTGCTGATCAAATTACACAGATGCAGAAAAGAGCAATCAAATGTGCTATTATCATCCATGCAGCTTGGAACATAAAGCCAAAGAATATATGGGAGAAATTTAAGCAGGAAAGGACATTCTGCAAGCAGGTAAGCTGCTAGTGCAGAGACACTGAAAGAAATCATGGAGAGGAAGCAAAAGTTCATTAAGAAGCCACAATACCTCAAATTCTAGCATCACTTTCAAAAAACATGGAAATTTCATATGCAAAATTGATTGATAACCTATTCTCAAATGAAAGCACATGAAACTCCATGATCACAAGAAAATACCTTTTAATCACAGATGCCCAAACACTGCATCAGGTTGTCCAGAAATATGGTGGATGCTCCCTTATTGGAGATGTTCAAAACTTGGCTAGACATGGCCCTGGGCAACCTGCTTTGTGCTTTGTGTGATCCTGTTGATGTCTTCTTGATACAGGTCAACCAAGGACTGAGATGAACAATTTCAGCTTTTCCTGTTTGATTTATACTGCTACTTTGATCAGATAAATAGAAAAGGAACATTCTGTTCTCCCGATTAAGAATCACATCAAAAAGATGCCATCTTTCTCATATTAAGCTATTGTTTAGTCAAATGCATTCAAACAGCCAATTCATTTCAGTGTTCCCAAACTCAAAAGGGATTAAGACCTGATGAAGTGCTTTAAAGACAATGTACTGTCCCTCTGCCAAGTCTCACAGGAATGATACTGGAGATACCAGATCACTCACAGAGGAGACATCCCTTCAGCACAGATCACAGCTGCAAAGGCCCTTAACAAAGACAACACTTATAAATTCTTAAGTCTTTAACATATAAAAAGATAACTCATACACAAAAATGAATGAAATGCAGTTAAGTTCCAACAGTTGTGTGAGAGTTAAAGATGAGCTTCTGGGAAAGGTATTTCCAAGTTGGCTCAAAATTGTCAAGCAACTGCTGACACATAATGGTGATTCAGAGAAGGCAACTTTTGCTCTTAATGATCCAGACACAACTGTCTCAAAAACTGGGCTAGAAATTAGACCTGTGCTTCCAGTGCAGCCTTCTCTGAACTCTGCTTTGCTGACATATGGCCTCAGCATGCTTCCTGTCACTTTGAATTCTTCCGAGGACAGATGTGGGCTGTGCATTGAAGCTGGTTGTCTCTGTGTTCCCTACTGCACTCAGAACAGCTGCATTACAGCTGCATACGGCATTTACTACAGGAGGAGAGAAAACAGCCAAATGCTTTTGAGAATGGGACTGGGTCCCTGTCCTTTACAGGAAGGATGCCAGGCTACTTGTGGTAAACTTTGCAACCATAGAAGACAGATAATTTGCTATCAGTAAGTGAATATATACAGCTTAGCCAAGAAATAGGGAAACCTAGCCAAGCATCTAAACCTTCTTCTTCAAAACTTTAAAAATTGACAAGCACTGCAATCTTTTCTTGCAGCATTTAGCGGAAGACCTAAGATGCTTTACTGGAATTTTTCAAGGAAAGTATGAATCATGCTGCTTTAATAAAAAAATCAAATTGCAATTTCCTGGCTTCATGGGGAAAAATCAAATACTCAGGTTTCTTTTTAATACACTGATATATTAGGGTATAATGGGGGGAAAAAAAATAACAGTTCAGGAATAATGGCTGTCATTCCCACTGATCCCTGTGTTGCAGCTGCTGACATGAGAAAGGGAAGCCATTGAGTATGGCTCCATATCACAGTTCATGTCCAGAAGTGATACAGCTCAGAGCATCTCTGTTCCTACCAGAGTTAGTCCAGAACCTAATCAGCCTTCCACAAAAATCAAGAGATGCTAGTGAATTTTATAAATGGCAAACAGAACTCAAGAGACAAATGTGCTGTTATGCAGCACAGCAATGATGTCATTGCTGACATCTATGTTGTATCATCATAACTGATCAACATGGTTTCTTCTTCCCCATTGCAAACGTGCAACATCCACAGATTATGAAATTGCAAAGATAGCAGAAGAGGCAAAAAGCTTTTCACTTACAGGTTTATGTCCCTGGTCATAGGATGTGGTCTTTTTATAAAGAAAATAACCTCACATAAGTGAGGTTTTAGAAGTTCAAGTGCTCAGCACGCTTAGCAAAAATATTCTAATGTCTCTCAAATCTGAGAGACATCGGGAAGGATCTCTCTGAGATCCTTTTCTCTTAGAAAACTGTCCCGTATATATGACAAAAAAACCTCTGTCCCCAGTTCTCTTCCCTGGCCTATACATAGTAATGCCACGAAGGTCTCTGAATTAATTCTTCACCCATCCTGGAAAAAATCAAAGGAAAAGCAGATCCTCCTTGTGGTATATTCAACTAACAAGTTCAGGCCTACTGAAATCAACAGTTATTTCACTCAAAAACTAAGCTGTGAATGCTCTAAAAAACATCGGAATTTCACCAAGGGGGTTTTATGTAATTTTACACATAGCTTTTATTAATTCTTCAGTGATTTTTAAAAATGTGCCCAGAAATGGAATGAATAAAGGGTTCAAAAGGAACATTCATCTGGTACAGACTTTCTGGAAACTATTCTGACATTTTTCTCAACAAATGGAAATACCGTTCATGACCTGAGGGCTTTCTTTAAGAATCATAAATAGAACATTTCCTATTTGAATGGAACTAGAATTCCTAATGACATAATGATGTTTTATACCTTCCCTCTTTCAATACCTATCTTTGAATCATGTCTGAAAAGCAACAATATGATTCTTACAAATGTTGAACACCTTTCCTCCATTTAAAAGGAAGGCTGAATAGAAATTGATGCGTTATTTCTATCTTTTGTCACCACTATTCCTTTGCGGTTTCAGTCTCTCACATCTCTACTGTAAGTTATACTGTCACTGGTAGAAGTTCTGGCAACAATGTATTCAGCAATAAAAAATGTTAAAAAATAATTAATTATTTTAAAATGTTAAGACAAAATAATTTTTATTATATGCTTTCTAAAACAGAAAATCAATTACACCTAGGAATTTTAAAAATAAATTAAAACTTGCTTTTAAAAAAGCCCTATTACACTATACTTATGCTTGACTTTGTTCAGATATTGTGTATTTGGAAATAACAAAGAAGCTTATTTCCTAGGACTGTAACGACATGCAGCTGAGAGGACAACTTCCTTGTTAAATTGCATAGCCCTTTATAAACTTCTGGTTAACATGAAAAAGCAATTCTTGAGTGGCAATTCTGCATTTTATGTGCCCTAATATATTCACTTAAAATCTATTAAAATGTAAAATATTAAAAATCTCAAATATAGATTCCAGTACTTTCACATTAAGTTAAATCCAGACTAAACTTCATGTGGACATATCTGTATACCCACAAAATAATCAAATTCTCCTTGACTTAACAGTTGCACTGAAGCTCCCTTCCTGAACAGAGCAGGCACCTGCCACAGCCATTGAAAAAAGGCAATCAGATTTGCAGCAGTGCTATGCAGGGAAAAGCACCCAGACGCTCCCCAGAGAAGGCAGCCACAGCACAGGCTCCGCAGCCTTCACCAGCTGAACGCTGATCATCCCTCATATGGGTCAGCCAGCCCCATCCTGCTGCAAACCTCCAGTGAAAGCTGGCTCTCTGCAGTGCTGCCCAGCCAGCTCCACTGCCAGAGCCCACCGCAACCCTGAGATCTTGAAAGCTGTGGTACTTGCAGCATTCAGCTTTGCACGGTATGTTTCCTCCTCTCAAGACAACTCTGTGTCTGGGAATAGTTAATTACTTTCAAATTTGTCAGAAGTTGGAGCCCTGGCTCATTCTTTCATTCTCAGTTCCATATTGTCACCACAGAGGGTGTTGTGCCTGCCCAGGTGTGCACTTCTTAGGGAGAGCTCCAGCCTGCCCAGCACCTGGCCTAGCCAGGACAGTTCACAGAGCACAAGGAACAGCACCACTCCATGGCCATCAAAGTGATTTTGATTTCTAACAGGGAATGAGTAATTCTCACACCTGTTTCAGTTCAACTAAACATCTTTAGAGGAAAATTTATGATTAAACACAGAATCAACATTGTATCCAGGGACTGTTGATGGACACCACATATTTATTCAGGCTTCTGAGCCTCTTTTAATGTTTAATTAATTTTGCCTTGATGACCATTTTGTGTCTAGAATCTGAATTACTGACAAATCAGCTGGAATCCTCCCTCACCTTTCATATCCTTCCAGGTTTCTGTGCTCTTCTGAAGCAGTGTCTTTCCTGCCAAACTCTGTAAACCAAGTCATATTTTCTGGCCATCATGGCTTCGGATTCTGCGAAAAATTCTGTCCTGCACGTGATTTTGGACAATTATCCTGAGGAATTTTTAGAATCCCTTTCAAAATGTTCTCGGTACTTTTTGTGACAGTTTTGCTCTGCTTCCCTAATTCACTTTGAGATATAACTCAGCAGTCAATGCTGCTCCCAAAGACCTTTCAAGAATTCTCCTGGTGTGTCAGCATGTTACATGTCCATAAACTAAACAAGTAAACTTGAAAGGCCTTTGGGCATTCAGTGCTTATGTGCTGAATGTTCATTAAAGCACATTCAGTTTTTTAGCACTATGCACACAGATCTCACTGAACTCCATGAGTTCCTGATAGGACTGTACCCTATAAAACAATTCATCAAAACATCCACCATGACTCAGGGAGTGGGTGTGAGAGATCTGAGTAACTTAAAAAAATCTCTCCTGAATATCCCCCTGGCAAGTTGAGACACCAACACACACCTGCTCCTGGCCTCTGTGCAGGATGGAACTTTGTAAGATTGCTGCTTGAAGGGTTTATCAATTAATATAAAGATTCCAAAGAGCAAATTCAGCTGGGAATTTAAAGCAGAAGCAAAAGTGCAGATTTAATGGGAAGAAGTTCTTTTCAGTTAATGGAAATATATTCCTCCTCTTACTGGAGTAAATTCAGAGCGGGGAAAACTCCTAAAAACCCAAATCACAATCCAGTCCTTTGCCATTCCGCACAACCTTTCAGTTCCATGGTGCATGGTGTTGTGAGGCATCCCACCTTAAGGCACTCCTAACTCTACTGCTCCAGGGCATGTAGAAGACAGTTTAATCAGTCACCAGTCACTTTTGTTTCAAACAGAATTCTAATATGCAAGAGTTTCAATAAATGCAGATGCTGCTTTAGCTGCACAGTGAGATGAGATGCTTTCAGAACACATCGTTCCTTCCACAACAGCTCCACAGCTGACTGAGAATCCTGGCAGCCCCACTCATCCTGGAGCCAGACATGGCTTCTCACGACACCATGTGGCAGCAGGAGCAGCTGACAGGGCTTTTGTTTCCAAAAAGGAATTTAAAATATGAAACAATGATATCACAGAAAATCAAACACACAACAAAAAAGACCAACTTATAATCAATTAATCTGAACAGAGTAGCAACACTTTCTCAAAACAGGAAGATTCCCCATAAAATGAAGACACAAACCATAAAATAGTAAGAGCATTATTTTAAAGTAATAAAGTCAGAAAACTGAAACAAAAACACTCTAATGCAATTCAAAGTGCATGTGAGGTACAGATGTACAACTATATAATACAAGGATATATTATTAGCACTTAACATATTCTTACCTATTCTAACTAGAAATTCAGAATTTTCTTCGCACCTTGTTGCTTCCAGGGAGAGATTGATACAGAAGGGAAAGGCTTCACTGTCCAGAAATGTAATGACAAGGTGATTCAATTAGGCTAATTTATTCTGATATTTATGTTGCATGTAACTGGACAAACAGCAAAATAGCAAATCTTATTTCCCATTTGTTTTCAAATTACATTTTGAGAAAAAATGTCTTTTAATTTTCCCTGAAAGAACAAAAATTGTGGTTCAATACTATTCTACTTGGAACACATCAGTCCCAGAAAAACTATTAGATGGTCCACATTGAAAAGGAAATCAGAGACAGCTCCAATTAAATAAATTAAACCAAACAAAATTATTTAATACACAGTCTTCTTTTCACAAACATACTCATCAAGGCACACAAGAAAGATGTCTTCCCAGTCATTAACTGAGTAAACCTTAATTCACACTGGTTTTTGATGGAAGGTATTTCACTTCTTCTATATGCAACTTGGTGTCAGAAATCCTGACTCAGCTCCTCATACAGCTTCTGGAACAGTGGCAGTTTTTCCTGTCAGGGCAGAAACAACTGGCTTTGTCTAGACTTGGCTGGAGGATAACAGAACAAAATACAGGCAGGTTTTATGTAGTCAGAGATGAGCACTGGAGGACAAAGAGAAAGATTCTGGAAGGAATATTCAAGCAGGACTGCAACTCTTACTGAACAGGCATGAAAGGGTTTTCAAAAGCATTTGCTGCAGCACCCTCAAAGCAATAAAACCCTACACCAGGAATAACTCATATTTGTTCTTCAAATGTGAAAAAAATAATAATCTACATTTCACTTAGGTCATGCACACTGAGATTACTGCACGTACTTGTGTGTCTTCTTTACTCTCTCCTGTTACTGTGTTGTGAAACACATTAGAGCTATCAAAGACACCCCTATCAGCACTAGGACTGAGGACACCATCCACCACCACAGGCTTGTCATACACAGCATCAGCCTCCTATGAATCAGACAAAGAAATTCTAAGATTAAATAAAAGGGCACTTTCCCACAGGGATACTCAGAAGCAACAGACATTTAAGTCTGCAAAGTCCCTGAAGGACCGCTGTGACTCTACAGAAACAAACCAGACATTTAAAACCCTGCCTAACTTCTTGTCAAGCTGCAGACATTTACTTTGTGTGCAATACAGAACTTCAATTTATAACCTGCTAGAGACCGAAAAACAGACTGTTGGCACAACATTGGCTGGCATAGTTACAGAAACTACAATTAATGTGAGATTGTGAAGCATGGATTGGGTACTTAAGAGTCAAGCCCTTCTCCAGTATGATGGGTGCGCTTTGGCAAGATCCAAAGAGGTGGCCGGGAGCAGGGAGAGAAGTCACCACACACCACTGCATACCACAATCCAGCAGAGAAGGTAATTAAGCTGTTGCTAAACAGCAGTAACAGCAATGAGCTACAAACCCGCAGATCCTGACCACCGTTTGCCTCCACTCTGAGAAATGGTCTACCGACTAAAATGACCTCTTTGATGCAAATCAGGTTTTTGGTCATTTCTACAACCAAATCAAAGCAAAATCTCGACAGCACAGCCGCAGCCCCTCCCCCGCGGCACTCGGCGCAGNTCCTCGCTCAAAGCCCATCTTCCAGCTGAAGAAAACATTCACGTCACATCTGAACTCACCAGCTACTCCGAGCTGCAAATGGCCTTCAGGTAGAAGCTGAAATAATCTTGGAGAACATTACCTCAGTGAAGTAAAGCACATCTTTGTCTCGGAAAGCAGGTTGGGAAGCAGAGTGGCAGGAAGGTGATCCTCAAAAATTGTGGAACCTTGACACAAGAACTGATCCTCTCCTGCTTTCAGAAAGGAGTTTCTCAAGGTCAGCAAACTTTCTTCTCGTGCAACTTTGTCCTCTACTTACAGGGGTGCAATATACTTTCTACCTTTGTGCAGTTACACAGTCTTAATGTACCAATACTATCATTTTATGGATTCAAAACCACAATGCCCAGGACACTTCTCTCCACTGTCTCCACCAATTTTTCAGTACACCACCAGCAGTGGCAAGGCCCTATATTCACCTGAAAGTACCAAATACACTCAGTTAGGAGCAGAAACCTGAGACTGCAAAGAAAAATGCACACCTGAATTTGTCTTCAAATAAAGATGCTCTGGCATAAGGTACAACTTGTGCTTTAGAAACGCAAATACATAACACTTGATGAGCAGGTCAGTCCCCGTGGACTGCAGTCCTTTGACTAGAATTGTCTTTCATCTAGAGATGAAACCATGTCAATTTTAGTAGTTTTCATCAGTTTTTACCTTCACCAGAAGCCTAATCTGACAAAATGTGGAAGATGAGGTGCTAGATGCTACCTTAAATAGTTCCAATATTTTTTCAGAACTGTGTAGATAGGACCATTAACACCACCAGCTGTTGTGCCTGCACCAACCTGAGCAGGAACATGTCTGCTGCGCCAGGCAGTGAAGTAACCTAACACACCTTGGAATGAGCCTGCAGTGGACATTGCTAATGGGATTATTTTGTCAGTCACTGAAAACAAATGCCTCTAATGCTTTTACACTTCACACATTTTACCCTGTAATACCAAGACTCAAATGCTGTGAATACAAATCTTACTTGCAGCCATTGCTGCCTAAGAGAGGCATGTAAATCACCCTAAGAGCCTGCACCAGTCTGAGGGAGAGACTGAAGCTGTCACTGCTTTAATTTCTAACAGCCTTCCTTTCATCAAGGCATATCTAAGTTTACACTCATATTCTTAGCTGCTGGGTTTTTTATGGATACAATTCCATAAAAGTAGCTAATTATGATGAACAAGTACTTAGAAACACTAACACAGGGCTTGACTTCCATGAAAGTGTTTGTAATTGTAATGAAGTAGCATGTCCAAAAAGCATGGGAGATTCTGTCCTTGTAAGACAACCTAATCACAATGCACCAGCATGACAGAAAGCTGAACAAGTCTCCAGAAGAAATTTCTAAAACTTGATTCAGTTCCTTCCATTAAACAATAAGTTCAACAGACCCACATCTCATTCAATTAGGGAAGCCAACAATCAAACCATGTTCAATTTCCTCTATATGAGCTTTTGAGATTCTAAGAGTTCACATGACACATCACTTGGTTTTAACTCCCATTTTGATTTGTATCCCTCTCAAAACAGAAAATCTCGCTTTAAAACAGACTCTTTCCAGACCCATTGTACATAAGCAGCAAAGAACAGTAATTTTTGTGACAGACAATCTTATTACCACCTCCATTTCATTTGAGAATTACTGTTTGGCAGTACTTAAAATAAAAAACAATTTTAAACCTCATTTTTATAAGGAAGATCACCTAGAAAATTACCTGTTACACACCAAAAACTTTCACATTTACTTCACTATCAGTACACAATTTCTGTGCTGTAACCCAAAGAAATCCAAACCAGAATGAAGAGCATTAACCAAACACCTTTCAAAATCCCAGTAAGAACTGAACAAGACTAAAAATCCAGTCAAAGGGAAAGAAAATTCATTCTCTCCATCTTAAAAGAGACTTAAGCAAAGGATAACAAAGGATGTGGCCAAGAGTCTGAATACAGCTCCTTTTTGAACACAGCTGATTCTGTCAAAAAAAAAAAAAAAAAAAGAGCAACAAACCATTTTAATGTTGCAGCTTTATTTAAAAGCAAGTGACTTTAAAGTTTTTGGTAACAACATTTTTCATACAAAGTTGATACAATGAAAAATAAACTTCAGCAGTGTTCTAGAGTGGATTACAGGCTGTAAACTCAGAATCAAATGTACTGTATTGGAAAAGGTAACTTTGTTCCAAGTATTTCTTGTTTGCAGACCAGCACCAAGTGATCCCAAAATTCTAGCTTTAATCTACATCCACCAATCATCCTTTACCATTGCTCTCCACCCTGTGATACCAATGTAAACAAAACCCAGTGGTAAAATAATCAAGTTTTGCCAGAGAAAAAAAAAGCACCATAACATTACATCTTTGTTCCTTTCAGTAAGTTACAGCAGCATGTCGAGACCAAAGCCCCAGGCATTCCAATGCTTAAAGCCTTGCTCCCAGGTCCTCTGCAACACTTTGGATCCTGGTATTAAAACAGAAGAGGTACTGAACATAGGATGTGCTCACAGGAACATGAATAGGAGTTTCTGTGAATACGTGTGCAACAGACCTACTTTGTGCCTGGGGACACTGACAATGCAGATTTGGTTCTCTTGTGAGGCTGAGGAGTCACTGGCACTGAACAGTTTTGCCATAGCCACCTCTTCCAGCATCATAGTCTTGCCGATACTCATCTCGGACCTTACAAAGGAGGGAGAAAGGGAAGGCCAGTAAAGACAAGGAAAAACAATTTCTCAAAATTGCTACACCATTAGAATAGAGTCATACTGACATCACGACATGATCACACAGAGCTAACTGACAAAACAGAAGTGCATCATGCAGAAGCCCAGAACAGCATAAACCAAATTCCTCTTTAATCGTGTCTGGGGACTCTCTAATCAACACAGTCCAAGCAAGGATGGCCAACCCTGGGCTTTGGCGGTACAAGCCACTGCCACCTATGTGTTCCTGACAGCCTCTTACATTTTCTGGGCTTACTTATAAGTATTATCTCCCCAGACAGCCAAGAGTTGTTTCTGCAAGTACTTTAGTGAAATATATGAAAGATTTATTTATTCTTATTGGACTACACTGACACTGATCAGATGTCTTCCAGTGTTATCTTAAACAACGACCCCTAAGTTGCTATTTCTGAAACTGTTCTGTGCTCATTTAAAACCAAGAAGTTTGGCAAAGTCACCATTCCCTTAAAACCCCAGGCTGTAAAACAACCTACCTGTCCCCCTGATCTTCCACGGCCATACTGCCTACCCTCCTTAAATCCTGCATCCCAGTCTGTCCTTATGATCCTGTCGTCAAGTCTGGTCCCGTTTATATATCGCATTGCGTTTTCAGCATCTCCTCTGGCATAATACCTTAGAAGAGGTTAATGAAAAAAACAGACTTCTATTTTCAACACATGGAAAAAAGAACAATATCAAATGGGCTACAAAACCAAGTCTCTGCTTGAACCAGGTTCCTGCTCAGTTATTTTAAAAAACAACCTCTTTTATGAAGCTACACCACCTGGGAAAACTGCTAGTGAAAAGGAGGAACGTACAGGAATTCAAGCCTTAAAAATGCACGTATAGGATTAAGTTTGTCAGTCATGCTGACATTTAATAGCACAAAGCTCTACTGCTAATGAGTGGGAAGCCCCAGGCTTTGTGCTGCAAACTTTATGTCCATTCATGATGCAAACTTCCACCATTCTGGTGAGTTCAGTAGAACCAGTAATGGAATGATCCTCAGAAACGTGCACATAATGAAGTCACACAACCAGCATGAAAGATGCCAACAGAAACTTTACAAATATGCTTGTACAAAAAGAAAGACCTTTTTACCTCGGCACGGAGAATATTAATTTACTGCAGAGGTCAACTACCCAAGAGATGTCTGGGATAAAGTATCAAAGTGAAAGCAATCTGTCAACCCCACTCGACATGAAGTGTATGTTCGAATCGCAGAATTATGGCTGGAAAAGACCTGTAACATCATCAAGTCCAACTGTGAGCCCAACATTGACCTTTTTCACTAGGGTCTCCCACAGACGCTTTAGCAAACGATTAATTTTATCCTCGGAGAACTCTCCCGTGACTCAGAGCCTGCAGTGCAGCGCAGTTCACCCACACCCTGACCGCTCCTACCGCCCCGCTCAAGGATACTCCACGAAGCAGAAGCCGCAAGCGGTTTTCTTCACTTTATCCAGCCCCATGATGACCTTCTTGATGTCGCCGCTTTTGCCGAAGAGCTCGTGGATCTGCTCCTCGGTGGTGTAGAAGGAGAGGTTCCCCACATACAGCGTGCAGCTCTTCCTCAGCAGGCGCTCTTGGTCGTATCGCGTCCCCTGGGCCGCAAGGACACAGCGTTACCTCACGACCCGACCCGACCCGGCCCGGCCCGGCCCGGCCGGACCGCGCGGCGCCCGCCCCCGGCCACTGCTCACCCGGAAGTGCTGGTCCCGGTACTGGCTGAGCTCGGCGTAGGAGTCGCTGCGCAGGATGCTCAGCGTTCCGCCGGAGCTCATGGCGGCACCGCCCGATCCGGCCAAGGCCAGCCCAACCCAACACAGCACAGCTTGTCACGGCCCGGCCCGGTCCTGCCCTGCACAGGACCGACGGACACCACCCAGCCCGGCCGCCCCTCGGCGCCTTCCCGCGCCCCGCGCACGCGCTCCGCTGCCGCCGGCCGCGCACCCAATGGCGAGGCGGTGCGCGGCTCTCGCGAGTGCGGCGGGGCGGGGTTTGCGGCAGCTCTCG
>VXAC01002376.1:257168-280849 GCA_013399225.1 Rhipidura dahli
CCGCCCCGGCTCAGCGCCGTGATCGCCGTTCGAGCGGGAGACAGCTGCGGACAGCGCTGGGGAGGAGACGGGCACCGCCGCCGCTCTCCTGCGCCGAGCGCACGAGTGTGCTGGAGCCGGCGGGGGCGGGCGCTGATGACAGCGGGGCCCCGGCAGCCACTCCGGACCCCGGCGGTGCCTGGGCTGTGGATGGCGAGCTGCGGACTGGACGGTGCGTTCCACATCGCTGGCCTGGAGCGACTTCTCGGGAAAGCATGAACACGGGAAGCTGCTCTTCGTTGGTGCGATGGATTTCCATTTCAAAGACAGTATACACGTTCCACGGTTCTCAGGAACAAACCGACTCACGTTATAATCACCCACAAAGCTGTGAAGATTGTCACTTTAAGTGCTTGATAAAAAACTTGAAATAAAATCACAGTTCTCACGGGAGTACCTGTAACAATGTCTGTGTATACAGCAGTAATACTCTGTATTTGATACAATTTTTGTTACAAAAAGGTTTTAAGAGTTGATGATGATGAACAGGATAATGGACACCTTACAGGGAGGTAGAAGAGATTCAGTAGCTATCCTAAAAGCACGTCTCAAGTCTATCGTATGAAGAAGGCTTTACAGGGAAAATAAATTACCAATAGAGCCACCCTACATATAAATGGAAATACAGATATATAATGGAAAAAGATCCATTCATCATGTGTAATGCATTGAGAAGGTTTGCTTAAGATGCTGGATCTGCTGACATCTATGACAGTACTGCAGTTAACCTTCCTTCAGAGCATGTTTCACGTTTTCATCCAGCTGAGTAGAGGCTCAGTTAACTGGGGAGGGTCACTTCCATTACTGGGATCATCCTAGGTGAGAAGAACCTTGTACACTGAGATACAGTTTCCTGCATTGCTGGTAAAATTAAACCTTCACCAACAAAGACAGGTATGCATGGATGGAGAAACTGCATCTACAGTGTAAATTACAAAGGTCTGGCTGGGGAGACAAAAGCAGTATAATGTCAATCTGAGCTGGTATTTGTAGTCCAGGTTCCCTTGCTGGCTCTCTGCAGGTTACCTGTGCAGTGGTAGAGCAGTCATCATCCTATGGGAGTGGTGCTCCATTACATCCCCCAAGAGTTTCAAGATGTACCCCAGACTGCCAGAATTCTTAAGTTTTATGAAAATAATTTTCAAGGCTAAGGTTCTTCAAGAAAGCTGAAAATGGGAAGCTGGACATGGAATACCAGCTGTGGCACACAGTTGTGTGATGGCAGTGTAAGAGAGCAAAAAGAAAATTAACTTTGAAAATACATTAGCTGTTACAATGCTTTCACAACTACTTACACTACTCTGTGAATGACCAGTACAAATAGACAGGCACCTCCTCTCCCCCTGCCTCCCCCCAAACATGCACCCTTAATTTACAGGCAGGTCAGTAATGAGGAATGAAGGATGTGGGATGAATATACAGGGAATGCAACACAAAATGCTTTACAAGAGAGCAAGAGCTATATTCCCTAAATATCTAGGTCATACCTATAGCTTGGAAAATACAGGCAAATCCCTCACACATCCACTTTTCCTAGCTTCTCTTTAGAGCCTGGCATCAACCTCTATTATTCTTATCTCTGTTGAAAACCTGTCTCTTAAGACCTTATGTAAGGTTGAGTGGGTGAAGAACTGCCAAAAGCATTACCACCTTTGTGAGGAGAAATAATTCAAATGTCAGATTTGTTTCAGAGAGAGAGAGGCTTGATCTACAGTGCATGTGCCAAGTCAGGATGTTTTGGATCTAGAAGTTCACATAGGCAAAACCAAAGATTGTGGGTCATGCTGTGCTATTGAGCATATACACCACTGTCAGCTGAAGCCCAGTTGTTGGTGTCCAGTCTAAAAGGAGACTGCTCTCTAGGGGAAAGCCAGGATATGAGCCGTCATTCCCACTGAGCTGATTTAATGGGGAGCAGTTACTGCAAGGGGAGGGGGCGCAGGGGACGCGGCTTCTCCCTCGGGGCTGCCTTCCGTCCACGGCAGCAGAATCGAGGGTTCTCTGACCCTATGGTGAGCCCGTTCAGAGATCCTTCTGGTCCAATGACAGATCCCTCCCAGCTACCCGCTTTCTGCCCGCGCAGCTCCTCAAACCAGCTCCCGCAGGACCTCTGCCGGAGTGACAGAGCAGCGAGAGGCGCGGCGGGAGCGCGCAAGGGAAGGGGCGCCCGATCTGCAGCCGCGGAACCTCGGACACGCTTGATGCCATCACAGCGCCGTCCTCCCGAGCTGCCCGGGGCGGTACGTGGGCAGCACGTTCACGAGGATCGAACCACATGTGGCAAGGGAGGCTAAACAGGCAAAGCTTGGATTTTAGGATTTAGCACAAGTACTTAGGCTCAAGCATCTTCCATGTTCTAAATCAGATTCTGCCAGATCAGTGCTGGGGATTTTTCAAGACGGACCCACCCAAGGCAGTGGTATAGTACTGTGACTGCAGTCTGGTCTAATGAATTTTTAAGAACATAAAACAAAAGATTACTGAGTCAGACCAGCTTTTTTCTAGCCCTGTAACCTCTCACCAGCAGCTGAATTAATACCTATTATCAGTAAACACCCCACAGTCCCCAAACCCTGTCAGAGATTATAAGGGCTTTCAAAAATTAATCTCACATGGAAACAGCTAAGCT
The DNA here is from genome assembly GCA_013399225.1 of Rhipidura dahli. NCBI lineage: Eukaryota > Metazoa > Chordata > Aves > Passeriformes > Rhipiduridae > Rhipidura > Rhipidura dahli. The sequence continues at coordinate 259,837 of VXAC01002376.1, forward strand.
TCAATAACAGTTTTGGGGGACTCTGATTGCATCCTCTCTCATGAGGAGAATTACAAAAGTTTATATGAAACACTACGGGGCTGAATAAGTCAAATTTAAAGCAGGTTCTATCCAGAACTGGCTACCCTAAGAGCATGAGGAATGGGAATAAAGAGACATGGGAGAGCTCCCAGTGCCACTGCTGGTGCTGAAAGGGGGGTGTGTGAAGGAGGAAGGTCTCACAGCACCATCAGACAGTGCTCAAATAAAGTAAAAAACTAAAACTTTGTTCTCCTAAAACCTAAAGGCTCTGATGATTTCTGTTCAGCTCAAGGATGTAAAGTCCTAACTGACTCCTCCAATTTCCACTGGATAGGAGAGGTATTTGTGGTGGGTCTTCCATTGATAAGTGAGGAAATATCAAAGTCTCGTTCCTGAATGAGACACCGCATTTTGTAATTGTGGCTCTGACCGTACCAGGGATTATAATAAAGATGTGACAGTTGCTGCAGGTAAAATTGCTTGCTCGCTGCTCTACTGTCTGGCAGAGGGTTTCTTCTGCAGATCCAGCCATGTCAATGACTTCCACATGCATGTCTGTCTTCTTGATATTGAGCAGAGACCTTGGAGGCATGTAGGTGTGGGCAAAGAGCAGAGTGTAGTGCTGTGGATAGCTTGAGGACGCTGGAGAATGGATGAGTTGCTCCAAGTGAAACAAACAGGGAATCAGCCCTCCCTGGTGTAAGCACCCGAACAGAAGTGCCCCCAGAAGATTAAATAGAACAAGGAGGAGTTTCCATTTCACAGCTCTGTTTGGTGGCGCGCTGAACAGGACCAACGGCAGGATAAGAGGGATGAGAAACCGAGGCTCCTGGTGACTGAACAGGGAGAGAAATGCCAAAGGAACAAAATAAAACAGCAGCAATGTTGGACTGCCCTCAGAATGCATCAACAGCCCAGGTGGCCCACGGTTACACCATCTGACCAGCATTAATTGATGGACATATTTCTTTAGCATTTTAAAGCCAGCACCAATGGCCAGAATATGTAATATCCCAAACAGCATTACTCCATTGACCATAAAATGTGTAACTCGTGGGTGACTTCCATGCAGTGCAAGATTATGAGGATTAAGATTATAGCTGAGAAAATTGAAGGGGGTTACTACCATTTTCTCATGAAATTGAGCTATTACATCAATTAGGCTGCTCTTGTTAGTGCTGTAGAGGTTGTCTAAGCTCACGGAGGTAAAATAGAAGGTGTCAGCAGTTATGAAAACAATAGCAGTAAAACATGCACATAGGATAAGCTTCAAAAAGTGGTTTATGAGAGTTTTAATGCTCTTTTGAGAGTCAACAATTAAACTGGCCCAGTAAAGCAGGGGCATTAGAGCAAATGCCAGAAAGGTTGGCCTGTTGAAAAACCCAGCAGTTGTTATGACACCTATGAGAGAGCTGCTTGTAGGCTCTGCTGAGTTGCCAGTGGACTTTCTTGAAGAAACCAGTACCATGAGAAGAGCAAAGAGGAGTCCTTCAAGTGTGTTGGTAAACGTCCTTGTATAAAACACCAACGTGACATATGATCCAGCAAGAAGTACCAGTGCTTTCCATGGATCTGCTCGCCAGAAAGGAGCTAATCGATAAACACTATAGTCGAGTATGAAAGAAAAGATTGTGAAGAGCAGGCGAGGAGATACAAGAAGAGTGTAGCTGTTGATGCAACTTGAACATATGTCCAACTGCTGCAAAGACTTGATCACCCAGTACGTAACTCCTGATGTCATTAATGGGAAAACAACTGTTCTGCAAGGAGAGCTGGAAAGGAACTCCCATGGATAATAGACCTGTAGGTTTAAAATATCTCCTACAATGGGAGAGAAAAATAAAAATACATACATAAATAATATATTTTATTCAGTAATTCAGGATTAGGGATACTACTGGGTATAAGAGGCATCACAATACAGAAGAGCTCCTAAACTTTTGAGACTGGTGCCAATCTTGACATTTTTAGGAGTGTACCATTCATTTTCACAAAGCATCGAGAAGCCTGTCACGGTAATGTAGTTCGAGGCGCCACTGGCTGTGGACAGCACAGAGCAGGAACCCACCCACCCGGCCAGCCCTGCGGATCCTCTCCNCCGCGGTGTGACACGGAATCCCGGGATCTGAGGGGCTGGAAAGGACTCGGGGATCGCCGAGTGCAGCCCGGGCCCACCAGCACCGCGAACCGCACCGCGGCACGGAGCCCACCTCCAGGGCAATCCATTCCAGTGTTTAATCACCCTTTCTGTGAAATCCTCCTGATTCTAACCTGAATTCCCCTGGCACAGTTTGAGAGTAGGAGTTCTAGGAGTGTGTTCTCTCATCCTGTCACTGCCTGGGAGAAGAGNCACGGTGCCCGTGGCTGTGCGGCTTCGCGTCCCCCCCCGTCCCGGGCGCACGCCTTACCTGCCATGACCTCGGGTGCCTGGAAGAACTCGTCGGGGTGCAGGTACCCGCTCTGCGGCAGGAGGCACCAGCCCGCCCGCAGCGCTGCCAGCAGCGCCCACAGCGCCCGCGCCACCATGGCGGACCCGGCCCCCTCACGCCGCACCGCCAGGGGGCGCGCNCCGGACAAGGTCACCCTGGAGCCTCCTCCAGGCTAAACACCCCCAGCCCCCTCAGCCGCTTCTCATGGGGCTTGTGCTCCAAACCCTTCTCTGGGTACATCCCAGCACTTCAGTGTCCTTCCTGACTAGAGGCGCCCAGACCTGGACGCAGCACTGAACGTGTGGCCTCACCAGTGCCAAGTGCAGGGGGACAATCACTGCCCTGCTCCTACTGGCCACACTATTGCTGATACAGGCCAGACAAGATGCCACAGGCCTTCCTGGCCACACACCGGCTCACGTTCAGGCACTGTTTCATAATTAACCCAAAGCACAAGAAGAAACGCGGCAGGGACGCAGCTGGGCACAGCTTGCCAGTGCTCATGGGTCTGAGTGCTGGGCATGGCCTCACTGCTCCTCGCACAGACACACTCACCCCACCGGGCACAGCCTGGGGCTGGGATCAGCCTGTCCCACTCCAGCCCCGGTAACTGGGAGCAATGGAACAGCGGGCAGTGAAGGGGAAAGGCAAATGTTCATGTCCCAGAAAAACAGTAGTTCAGCTACCAAGCTGGAGTCTCATTGAAGTGTGATTACTTCTGATGTTTATTTGCTATTTTCACTTATTTACATGATTACTATCTGGCTTTACAAGGTTTTTATTACACCAAATGTCTGTTCATCCCAGGATCATGAGGTGGTCTCTACAGTCAGGAGGACAGTGCTTGCCAGCAGCACAGCAACATCTGGTTAGTGCAGCTATGGATAAAAATAAAACCTGAATGCTACAGCCAGTAGAAGTGGCTACTCAGAAGTGAAGTACTTTTTTTCACCTACAGCAAATATAAGTTTCATGCACAGGCACTCAGGATTGCCCCGTGTGGAAGGAGGACAGCCATGAGGCTCTTGATGAAGGCTGCATCAAATTAAAGATCACAGGACATCTCTGTCCAGCCATGAGAGCACTGGGTGTAAAAAGTCAATAAGCTCAGCAGATGTTCACATTTGGCTTTGTTCTTTTCTCTATCCAAGAGTAGTCCCCTTCCCAGTCTCTCAGGGCTTCCTTTTCATCCAGTGACTTTGGAAATTTCCCCAACTTCCTTCTGCTGGAAGGTAGAAGACTTTGTCCATGGCAAGCTAGACTAGTCTCTGTTCACAGCCTGTCCATTCTCTGTGCACTTACCTCTGTGGCAGCAGAGCTCAGGAGAAACTGGGTAGGATGGGTAAAGCAGGGATGTGGAGTATAACCAGCCAGGAAGCCACTAGAGAGAGGATTCACTAGACAAGAGTTTTGATATTTCCTTCCAAGAAATTCTTCTACAGGTCAGGAACCCAGTATCCATCTAGCAGTTCTTGGGAATCCTGGGTGGTTCAATATCAGCAATGATAGCAGAAATGCTCCAGTTTCAGACTAATCTTGTAAACCATGTTGATACTGTATTGGTGGTTTCTGCCCCAAATTCCACCCCATCCACACAGACAGGGGCAGCTTCCAGCCCCATCCCACTCCCTGACAAGCAAGAGGCAGGAAGAGGCATTCACATGGTAGCACAGCACGTTATCCAAACAGCAGCTTTTCTGAAGAGAAGGTGGCAGGGTAGAGATGGCCTGGAAGTTGCCATTTGGACTGTGCTAGTCCAAGCCTTGTATCTGACATAAAACAAGCAGGGGAATGACAGTAGCCATGAGTGAGTATTCTGTTACCTTATTACCTGCCCCAGAGCACTGGGGTGTTTGCATCCCTTCAAGGGACTCAATATATTCACTTCCCAGCCATTCTGTGTATGTTCTCCTCTCTTCTACTGGCACAATCTCAACAGTGGAGTCCTTAAAAATCAAGTCTTTTCCCTGAAAAGTTGAAGAATCAAACATTTTGAATCCATTTCCATTGCTGCTATTTCCAAAGTAGACCTGAAAATAATAAAAAATTCTCAGTATTATGCAAGATGAAGTGCCATGTTACTGTCATACAACGTGAACTATGACAGGAACCATTTTGTAGATGAAAAATTCATACACAATTGCAGAATCTTTTATGCATTCCCTTTTAGACGCTCCAGTAGATCAGATACAGAATTCTGCCACTGGCAATTACAAGAACAGCGTTTGTGATTTTGGTTTTTTCAGTTACTATCTGGAAAAAGAGCCGTAGTTTTTAAAAAATTCTCCTGCCTAAATATTGTTATGCAATATAGGGTTTGGCTGCCCAGGAGTTACAGCCACGACTGAAGCCTACCACGGGGATATTGCTCAGTTGTGATTTTGAACTACCTAATTTCAGGATGGAGAAGAAGGAACCTGGCTGTGGCAGCCAGGCACACTCTGCCTGCATGGTTAACCATGCACATGGCTGCAGCATAAACAAACCCAGCAAAGTTCTATTGCGTCCCAAGGAAAATTCCAGAAGGGAAAAGCATTAGCATGGACTCTGTGTCTTGTAGACCTCAAAATGATGCAGAAACAGAGGAAAGCCATGGGAAAACACCTTAAGCTCCAAGGAAATTACTACCGCAACCAGTGGCTGGGTAAAAAGTCGAAATCCCTTGTGTGCCAGGGTGGTTTTACTGGGTGAGTTACATGGGTTGTGTTTTACCTTCTGTCACACTCCCAACAGGGCTGTGCACATGCTGCCAGTGCCATGATGCAGTCTTTGTCCTCGGAGTGTGTTAGACCATATGTAACTCCCCCCAAAAATAAATGGATTATTAGTACCTGGGCTCTGTCCAGTAGTCCATATAGAGCAAAAACGTTGACATCTGGGTGAACCATAACAGCCTGAGCTGGCACCTGAGCCAGGTGACAGTTGGCAAACTGGCTGACTTCAGCACGGGCACCATTTGGACACAGTAACTGGAAATCACTGGACTTCAACTTTTGGGCCCAACTAGCAGTGTTTTTACCTGAAAAAAATAAACTAATCATTTTCAAGCAATGAATGCTTTAGAGCAAGAAAAAAATAACTGAATTACAACATAAAGAGACATGTAAAACTAAGTACCATCTGTGTTCTCAAACACTGTCGAGTGCTTCACAAAGGCTACATCCCCAGAATCTTCTGCCAGGCACCTAAAGAAAGTCAAAGATATTAATTCAATTCAAAGCATCTTTATGTGAACCACATTTTTTTAGTAACTCATAGGTTTAGAATGCAATTTTTTTTACAGGCATTCCTACAAACAAATGTACTGAACCCAAAGTTAGTAAGAAAAACCAGAGAAATTAAGCATCTTGGGTGTAGAGAAAAGCAACATCTTTGCAAAATATAAAAAAAATATGATTCTGAATTACAAATTTCAGGAGTGGAATAGAGTCGAAAAAAATTATTAAAAGCAGTGTGAAAAACAACAGAAAAGACCAATATTACATGAGTAAAGAAATAGAAGGTCTATTATGTGATACTCATGCAGCATTTGCAGCCCTGTATATTGGAGATCTCTAGTTAATCTAACTGCAATTTCTAAGGGTATTGTTCGAGAAGTAAGTTAAGTTTCCTCTAATTTCCTGATGCAGAAGCAGTTCAACATGCTTAAAACCACCTCCTCTCCTATGTAGTTTGTTTTGTAAGTGTTTTCAAGAAGCATTTCCTAAAATAAAATAATTAAACCCACCAATGAAATAGATGTAAAGCTGTAACTATGCACCGCATATGCAATACAAAGGGAAGGGAAACTTATTACTGGTAACAGTTACCAAAACCAGGTATGTTTCAATTGCACCTGGTTTATCATCAGCAGTTCTAATCAAAGGTCTTATCATGATGTGGCTGATGCTGTGAGGCAGAGAATGAGGACTCAATGGGGCTGAGCAGTGCATTTCCCAATCAGAAAAAGCTTTCCTAACAGATTTTTTACTGCTCTGTGCAGTTTAATTTGTCCCAGGCAGTGGGATATACACAAACTGAATGGCCGCTCACACCTCTAGTCAAGTTAGTCTGAAGACAGAGTTGAAAGAAGGAATCTGGAAATCTGAATTTTAAGTCCATCTCAATCACCTTCCACAACCCATTCTTCCTTCAGAGGGGATCACCTAATCATCACAGATAGACGTACCCCTACCCTGAGGAAGACTGTGATCCTCAATTTTTTCACCCAAATTCTACACTTTTAAATACTTAAAATGTCCCACATCACTCAATGAATTAAGCACCTTCTCTATTAAAAACAGAAAGTGATCTCCATATAAAGTTTGACTGTATGGGCTCTATTATCAAATGCAGAATCTTAGAATTATGAGCAAGGCTCATGCAGCCTGTAACAGCATTTGTTGCTCATTCATCTGGTGACTGGGAGCTGGCTCTGTTAATCCATGAAGTACAGCAGAGGATCTGGAGTTTGCCTGCAAGGCAAACCCAGCAGAGCAGCTGAAGAGATTTGCAAGAAGTAGTTATCCAAGTCTATCTAACACTTTGGTATTTAGTAGGCAGCTGCTGTTGAAGTCTCCTCCCCTGAAGGAAAAAGGTGGCTTTCTGCCAGCTGTTACATGCACCATTACTGTCTGAGGGGACAGTCAGAAGAAGGAAGCACTCGTTCCATATTTAAGAGTTTCACACTCTTTGGGTATGGCCCCATCTGTACACATACACTGTTACATGAAGGATTTGTTCAATTTTACACTATTTCCCCCCTGTATTTTTAACATACTTTGTTTTGAACAGGATTTGGTACTTGAACGTTAGCCATAGCTGTTTGTGCTGTTCAGAAACCTACCTTCAGATACAGCCACCAATGAATCACAGTAGTGAAGACACACTCCAGGCTCCCCATCATGAGCCTGTCACTCTCTGCAGGGACTTACAGCAGCCAGATCCTGGCTACTGTGTGCCTGCTTCCCTGCTAGAGCTCCCTATGGATGGCCTGCCCATCCAGAGCGGCAGACTCCCTGCCCCACTAGATTAAAGCACAACTGGACACCAACAATCTCCTTGATCCTCATGAGGTGGGTGCTCTGTGCACAGACATATGGGCTGGGCTGTTGGTCACCTGGCTGGCTGCAGGGAGGCTGGCAAAGGCTGTAACGTGAGCCAGTGTAATGCCTTATGCCAGATCTGTGTTGGTGAGGACAGCTGGGGACACACATCCCACCTCATCTACAGCACCTGCTGCAGCAACAACCACCTCTGGTTGCTGACTGGGATGGAAACCAGGTGCTCCTTGCATTTTGTCAGGCTGACACACAAAATCGCAACCCTAGGTATCAGTTACCTGAAGGCTCCACTGTAGCTGTAATAACGTTCTTGGCTACTTGCACTGCATTTGTTTTTTCCACTCTCATCTCCAATACACAGCTGACAGAGCTTTGCTGGGTAATTGTCCTGCTCAGCTGAGGGCACACAGCTGGCGGAGAAAAACTCACTCACAGCTGGGGAAACACAAAACCAACATAAGGAGTGAAAAGTGTGAACTTTTCACAAAAAAAGGCAGATAAACATCATGAAGTTATAACCAATGCAGGTTTCAGTAGAAAACTAGAAGTACAAGTTACAGCTGCCTTACTGGAATTCACAAACTAGAACTTCTAAAATATTTTCAGAGCACTATTTAGTTGACTATGTAAAGTCAGTAAAATAATTGGGATGTGCTGGGGGAGCAATCAGGGAAGTAAAGGTTTTCCTCTGACATCTGTGGCAAGCTCCGAGTTCTCAGTGTTAAAAGGACATGGGCATTCTAGAGCAAATACAGTGGAAGGATAGTAGGATGCTCAAAGGGCTGAAGCACAACTTGCACTTCCCAGGCTGAGCACTGTGCTCAGTCAGCCTGGAGATAAGACAACTAACAGTGTATTGCTCTCTTAATTTACATGGTGAGGTTTTCAGGAAGACAGAGTCAGATCCCTTTCTCAGGGATACAGAGTGAAAGGATGAGAAGCAACAGACCAAAGTTATGAGAAGAAATCCTTTGTACTAAGGATGGTCCAATAGTGGGACAGGGTCCAGAGAGGTTGTATGTAATCTGTGTCCTAGGAGTTACTGAGAACCTGCCTGGACACAGCCCTGAGCAACATGAACTACCAGACCTTTAAGCAGTTGTTTGGACTAGATGAGCTCAAACTGTCCCTTCCAACCTAAATTAGCCAATGATTTTGTGACAAAGGAAAGGATTCTTTTGTGTGAGATGTAACATTTTCTGTTAGACCCCTCCACTAGTCCACACTGGTGGCAAACTTAAAATTTCACACCGTTCTATTAAAAACACAACAGCCCTTCACAAAAAGATATGATTAATACAGAGCTATGGAATATCAAATTTACTTCCCTACTTTATCATTAGACTATTACTATCCTTTTGATATGTAATAATGTTGTCTTACCTTGAGGAATATTACAGTCTCTGTTCTTAATAATCCCCCTCTTAAGTAGTATGCCAATGGGAATATTCCATCCAGCGTTTCTCCCCAGCCCTGTGTGGCAGGACTTCTTCCCCCTCAGGTCCCTGATGGTGAATGCATTGGACAGATTTCGTTTCACTAACACCACAGCATAGTATGCATTGCTGCTGTCATCAGCTGGTAGGAAAAAAAAAAAAAAAACCACAACACATTACAGCTTCCCTTAAGCATTCCCACACTTTAGTGATCATCTATGGATCCATTACACTTATCTGGAGGCAACCTCAATTGCACCAACAATCTGCTACTCAGGCAGTAAGGATGTACCTGTAATTACTTTTCACTTGCACTGCCTCAGGCTGCTGCACTCACCTTTGGTCTGTAAGCTGGTACTGCTACACACCTGAGCTGAATAAGCTACAGACAAGATGATCAAACTGTTCCTGTTACCATCAGCTCTTATAAATACATCCCTCTGAAAAACAACGTCTAGGGCATAAGTAACTTAGCAAATCTGCTTCAGGAAGTTGTTTTTATGTGAAAACTTCAAACCTTTATTAAAACTTCAATGAGTTTGACAGCAAATTTCAACTCTGCCTTAGTGACACTGTGGACACAAGCCCTCTTTTAATCAGTGACTGAAGCAGCGACATTGACAGGAAGAATTTGCTTCTAACTAGAATCTACTGTGCAATTTCTGTATTTTTGCTTCTCTTAAAAATATTTTGACTTTGTGAACACTAGCTTTTTCCACTGAAAATATTTTTTTTCAGAATTCAAAAAACAAATTAAGAGGTACAAGACTCAAAATTGCCAAAGACTCAGCCTCCCGCAGCAGGACAGACAAAAGTTGCCTCACCGTTGAAGCTCATCTCATATCTTCCTCTATCCATGATGTGAGGAAAAAAAATTCTTATTTCCTTTGAAAACAGCTTTCCTAGTAGGGCTAGGAACAAAGGACTGTACTTTTAGTGCTGTTTTCAAACAACCCGGAAAAACAACATCAATATTTATGTTTCTGGACCTTCTTACCAGAGTAACTTTCTCCAGCAGCTGGTACAAGGCCATATGTCTTCCCAGCTGTGTAAATATCAGCTCCACCCAGAACTACAGCATCACTTTCCTTTTTCTGAAAAATACAAGAAAATACAGGATTTCTGAAAAAAACCCAGCGCATACTTCCCTGCTACAATGATGACACCTTTATGGTCACACTTGTGGCACCCTGAAGGGCAAGGCTTACAGCAAAAGAGCATCACACTGCTAAAGAAAACCTCCCAAATGTACGTAAAGCATCATCACTGTAACAGGGACAGGAGATTTCACACACAGAGGCTTGAGTTAGATGGGAAACAGTGCTCTCATCACAGCCAAAGATCAGCAGGCTCCAGGCTCATCCCGACCATTGGAGTTGCAGATCAACTCCTTGAAATCCAGTGTTCCTACTGGTCACCAAAGTGAGTGCACATCTCTAACCCCACCTACCCAGCAGAGAACAGCTTCTGCTTGTTTGGTTTATGGCACAAGGATTGCAGCAGCCTACCTGGATCAGCTCCATGCACTCTTCCTTTGTACTGGCTGAAATACACTGAATTGCTGGCTTCAAATTCTTTTTTCTAAAGGCAACAGCCATTTCACCACATTTCCAAATCTCCTCAGTGGATACAACACACCAGTTCAGGCTTTCTGGTATTGCTGCACAAAATTGAAAAGCAGGTACTTCATTCACTTTCTTTGCACTAGAGGAGGCATCACACTGCCCACTGTCACATGTGTCCCATATATGTTATTGAAAATATTTACTTCCCTGTTGCTCCCCACCCCTCCAGCTCAGACTTACACCTGGCCAGGAACCAGGGTACTCCCTGATGAGCAGTTATGTCCACACTGCAAACCTCTCCATAGCAAAGGAACAACAGTTTCTACAATTACTGACCGTTAAGCCCAGCCACAATGTGTTAGTTGAGTGCAGCAAAAAGCCACCCTGAACTCAAGCTTCCTCACACTGACAGTCACAGAGCAATGCCCAGAAGAGACAAGTCAGGAAGGTGAGGGGCTTTGCCACAGCACAAATCACATCTGGGAGGCTCAGTTGCCAGGATTTTTAAGCTTCTTAACGCACAGATTATTGTAATTTGTGTTTCTGACTTTCCCAGAAGGTGCATCAAGTAATTTCTACTTTCTTCTGATAGCAAGAAAGACCATAATGCTTCAATAAAGAGCAACTGAGGGTTTCCTCCCGCTTATGGAGGAAATCCTCTGCTAGGATTCATCCATTTTTATAGACTTCCTGAGGATTTGCACAGCAGCACATTATCTCCCTTTGTCAGCAGGTAAGAAATTAAGTACCAAGTAGCAGTAGCATCTTACCAGATTAATATCTCTCGTACACCAGAAAGGGTGGGAAATGCCTGCATCTTATAACAAAGTGGGCCAATTTGCACAGGAAAATGTTCTGCAATGCAATATTGTTTCTAGGTCAAAAAGTGACCTTTGCCCGTGCTCAAAAATCATATTCCCATCCTGCCATAACCCTCCAAGAGCAATAAGAAAATAAAGCAGAATCAAGATGATCCATGTTATCAGATATCTTTTTTCTTGATTATAAATAGGAATCTACAGACAACTTACTGTTGGGGTTGCAGCTCAGAGCTTGCATGGCACGAAGATACTCATCACCCAGCCATGCCTGGTAATTCTGAGCTGTGATTGCAACAAGCTCTGTGGTGGCATCTCGGAACAGAAGATTTTGGGCACCGTAGGCTGCGGAGTCAAACATCTGAAACTTGGCACCCACCCCATTAAATCTTTGCTGTAATATTAAAGAAGAAAGAAGCACCTGTCACACTCTGTCTGGAATGTGTGACACCCCATACCCATTCAAACCCCGCAGAGCCAAAAGTGCTCAGATATCCTGTTTTCAGTTTGGTTAGACTGGTGGGAGAACCCTTCTAAAACGCAAAGTAGCAATGAAGAAACAGTCTCCTACTTGTCCCTGGTTTAGGAGCTGGAAGAGAACCGTCCCATCGGTGTCAGGCCGCACAACCACGGCCCGAGCGGGGACTCTGGCCAGGTGGCAGCTCCTCCACTCTGTCACATCAGCCCTTCTGCCATCGCGACACAGCAGCTGGAAGTCCCGGGAGCGGAGCCGCTGGGCCCAGGAAGAAAGGCTTCTCCCTGAAATCAGACAGGATGTGCTTTAGGAACACACATCGGGGGGGGCTGATGCTTCTGGCTCCAAGCCTCCTCTAAGCCTCACATGTGGAGCAGAACACACATCTCCCGAGCATCTCTGAACTGTTCCTGACTGCACAGCATACCCTGTACATCTCTGTGCTCCTTTAGTCCTGTAACACTTGTGAGACTGCACTGAGCTGCACTGGTGTCTGCAGCAGTAGCAAGAGCATCCCTAGTTTAGGATCACGTCAACATTTTTGGTTTTTTTTTTTCCCCTGGGTCAGACAGGTCCATGATATTAAAGAAATGTTATGGTCAAGGTAGTTTTCACACAGTGCCAGATAGGGCAGGTTAACTCTCCTAGTCTCCACTGAATCCCTTGGCAGGCTAGACAGTGTAACAGCCCAGGTCTATGTAAAAAGACTTTGCTGCTGCTGAAGGTCTCTTTCCAGAAGCAGCTTAGGATTCCACCTTTCACTTTCACTGACACTATCAAGCATTTATCTCCTGGTGCACACCTCAGAGGGTACATCTGTTTTCACTATTACAACATATTTTTGCTGATTCCTCAATTCAAAATACATCAAACATTTGATATTACACTGTCATTACAGACACCATATTTCAGACCTTGCAGCCATTATTCAACAAGCTTCAGGAGTACTCACCATCTGTATATTCAGGCACTGTGCTGTGCTTCACAAAAGCGATGTCTCCAGCATTTTCAGCCAAACACCTAATAAATGCAAATCCAGCCAGAAAGATGCATTATAAAACCCCTGTGCTCTGGCCACTGCTGGCTGACAGCCCCAGGGCTCTGTGCTCCGTTCCATCAGCCACAGACACTGACCTACTTCCTTGTGCTGAGAGTTTTGCTCAAGGCAGGCACTAGTGGCTGTTAGAGCATGAAGTAAACTATCATTGTCATTTGGTGAACATGAACAACATGTTCAGTGCTGCCTGGGACAAACACCATGACCTTCTTTGTCCGGGACAGTTCTGTGTCTAAGGCAGGCACACAATCTTCTGGGGAATTCGCAGGGAGGAGCAAGTGTTTCTTGTAAGCAAATACTGCCCTCATTAATGCTATGGCTCGGGGACTGGGAGCTGCAACACAGCACACAGATGGGAAAGAGGAAAATAAAGACTGGTGTGCAAAAATGGAGGGCAGAGCAACTCAATAATTCAGTGCAGCTGAGGTGGAATGACTGAAATAGCCAAGCAGGGCAGCAGTTCAGCTCTCAGGCTCCAAGGATCATCAGGTTTTACTGGGAAAGTTAAGTCAGTAAAGCCTGATGAAACACTCAGATTGTGTCAACAGCTGCTGGACACAGCAAAGAGCAGTGGGCTTTCCATGCCCAGTATATGTGCTAAATATCCATTTGGTTTTAATATTCAGTTATTAATACCTGAAAAAAATGGGTTAATAATTACTTTTATTCAGTCAAGTTAAAAGCCTGGCTATCCTAACAAAACTACATAGTTTCTAACAAGATCAAATGGAAGCTCTGTAGCTTCAGTCTCCTGTCAGCGAGGCCTGAACATGATGACTATGGAGAGGGTACAGCGATAAAGAAAATTGGCAAAGACATGATTTTTACCTGAAAGCCCCACTGTAGTCATAGTATTGTTCCTGAGAATTTAGTTGGCATTTGTTCTGTCCTTCTGAGTCCCCTTTGCAGAGCTGACAGAGGGATGTCGGATAGTTCACACCATATGCTCCAGGAACACAGCTTGCATTGAAATAGTCACTTACAGCTAAAAGCAAAATTAGAATGAGACATTTTTAGCAATAAGTAAACAAGATCCTACAATTTCATTTTAACACATCTACACGGTACTTCTCTACAAATACCTAGAAGGCACAGTTATTTTCTTCTCAAAAGATAGTTTCCAAGTTAAAAAAACCCAAAACCCTGCAGTCTTGATCAGACCTACATTAGGTCTATTCCATCATACAAGAAGCATCAAAGAACAAAACAGCAGCTCAATCACACATTTCTGGACACACAGAGTCCTGAGACCACTGGGAGAGAGAGCACTGCTGAAGAGATCTTTGCCCTGCAGCTCTTGCCTTTTGGAAGGTCACATCCCATTGCTGCCAGGTGCCCAGTGGCAGTGAGGTACCCCACTGGCACGTCCCAGCCCGCAGTCCTGTTGATGCCGGTGTGACAGGAGCGCACGCCCTTCAGCCTCTCCATGGTGATGTTGGAGCTCTTCCTCACCACAGCCACTGCATAATAGGAAGTTCCCACCTCTGCAGCATAGGAAGAAAGAAAAGCAACCTAAGTAGCCTCGCAGCAGCATTACAGTGACATACACTTGGTTTTGGCCTCTTGTGCCTTCCCTACCCACCAAAAAGTCACTCTGTTCACATCCTCGGTGAGAGCCTACTGCCCGTGAATCAATGTACCCTGTTATTTCTTCAGTGTGAATTCTGTTTTAGTCCACAGGCAATCTGCTCTACTTTTGGAGGTCACTCTGCTTTGAAAGGGAGGTTTCCTTGCTGGAAGAAGTTTTCTGTGACTCTTAAATATATTTGGATTGAATTGAAACTGATGAAATTTACTCCCCAGCTGATCTTAATTGTGTTACAGAAGAGTAAACTAATATCTCTGGAACATCACAGCTGATTTTATTATCTTTGGTTTACAGTTTAATATAACCCAAAGTCAAGAACTGAGGGTTTGAAGTGATCATAAGGTCATTTAAACTGACTTTATTTAGAAATCATTAAATTTTCTTCCCTCTTCTCTGATTTAAGCTCATAGCCTGACTAATGGAGATAGCCAGCCTCTGGGTCCTGAGGCCCATTTGGTTTTCAGAAACCAAAGACAGGTCCCTCACCAGAGTCATGATGTTTTTAACAGGGTGGGGTGGCTGCTGCAGATGACCCAAGGCCCTGTGGACTGAGCCCAGCAGCCACTTCTGAGGATGCTTTTGGCCAGGTGACACTGAGACCCAGCTACAAAACAAATCCAGCTCCATCTCACTGGATGGGAGTGATGGGACAGCACTGCCAGCAAACTGCTTCCAGAGCTCTCCCCTTGCCTTGTGTCTTAAAGTTATGGGGGGCATCATCCAGCTCTGAACTACACAAGCATGTTGATTCCGAGCCCTTGGTCAGGATGACAAGTCACCACTGATTTATTGTCTCTGCCTTGAAAGGAACTCAAAGCTTAAGGTCACCTAGACAAGAAGCATAATCTAGTACTTCCTTTCTTCCAGCAAGTAATCATATACACTACTAAAAACAAACTCTAATTATTCTAATGTATGGGACTGAGAGATAAACCTAATAACTTGTGCTTTGCAATTCATTAATCTGGAAAGTATAAAACAGAGAACACAGTAAGCAGAGAGACAATAAAAAGAATCAAAAACAACCCAAAAAACTTATTAGAGAAACAGCTATTCTGACCCAAATGCTTCAGGACAGACTCAGCCAAAGCCCTGTTTCTCCTGTTTCCCCAGACAGTCTCTTACAGGCAGCAGCAACCAAGAGGGAATCTGACCACTACCTACTGTTTAGAGTCTTCAAGAGGACTCCAAATAAAATGCAAACAGTAAATACTTTTTCTTATGCATTTTAAGTAATCTAAAAGGTATTTGATCAGAATATACCTTGATCATATACTTCCCCAACCACAGGTTTCAGACCATGCTCCGTTCCAGCCTGGAAAATCAAACGGCCATCCAGGGTCACTGCATCTGCCAAGTCATCCTGTGCAGAAACAAGGGCAGAATGTTTGTTAAAGCTTAATTATCAGTATTTATCAACAACCAGAGTACCCATGCATTTAGAAGATGACCCTTAATCTACATTTGTGTTTTCTTTTTTTCCAGTTATTTTAAGGGCACACAAATTTCTGAACAACTCTTACCAAGAGGGATTTTGGACCTTCAAGACTGCCTTCCTGCAGAAGCAATGCAGAAACCAGCCCTGAACCATGATGGCTTCACTAGTGTTAAGAGTTCAAAGGAACCTTAGAAATGGATGCTGCAGCTCTGTGCAGGATCTTAAGGCCCAGTGATTTGAGGTTTCATTCATCTCTGTAGCTAGCATCCTGAAGCTTGAAGATTTAGATAAAGTAAATACATTTTTAGATCATACACAGATAATTCAAAATGGTATCTTCTGGGGCTACAAAATCTGAATGCCAAAGTGCACTCCAAAGCACCCTTAGAGCCTGCTGGCTTGGAGCTGAGCACACGCCAGAGACACATTTTGTGAGCAGGGGAGCAGGTGACAACAGGTTCCTGAGAAGGAGGAAAGTATCTAAAAAGACTGTTCAGGCTGGGAGAATACAAATCAGAGGCATCCACTCTGGGGAATGTGTCCAACAGCACCATGTATTTTCTGTTGACTGTAGCACCAAGCTGGCTGGGATCCTGCTATAGCTGCAGGATTGCTCTGGATAGCACAGGATGGGACTCCCCACAGCAGCAAGGCCAGGAGAGCTGCTGTCCACACCTCTGGCCAGCAGAGCCAGCTCCCACCATGCACTGAACCTGTGGGAGCCAGGAGAGGGCATTTCCCAGAGACAAGGTACTGCCGGGAAGTAATCAGCAATGGGACATTTTGCATTTCTAAGCTGATTCCAAGTTTCTTATCAGTTTGCTTAACCTCTGGTTTGGCACTAGAGGGGGTCATTTAGTTTCTCCATCCCCTGGGAGCTTGCAAAGCCCTGGTCAGGGCAGGGTGAGGACTGCCCAGCACACCACAGCAAATTCCCACAGGCTGAACCACATAAAGAGCTTGAACATTTTTTAAGGGATCATGTGAAAGCACAGGTAATATGTTGATGTTGACATCTAAACCAGATCTGAAGTTGCCATGTAATTTGAAATCTTTTACTTGTTTGGCTTGAAGGAGAAAAAATATTATATTAATTAAACAGCTGAAACAAGATATCTCCTGAGAGTTGCTTCTCATGAATAAGAGCTGAACAAATCCAAGGGAACCTGAAGCAGACTTGGGGTTGGAAGGTATTTGCCTCTTAAAGAACAGACACAATCTTTCTGGAATAACTAGATGTGATATTCCACTGGTGAGGGTTAGAGCACAGGACAGTTTAGGAATCAAATACAGCTTTTTGTTTAGGAGGCACACCTGACAGGAGAGAAACTGGGAGTTAGAAGGATCTTACCCTCAAGAAGAACAAAATGAGGTTCTAAAATTGGTGGTGGACAGAAAATAGAGCAGATAAAATGGAAAGGGTGCCACAGAAGTCATGACACATGTGATGTGGCCATATTTTCATAGGAAATCACACTTTTCTGACCAAAAAGCTGAACCTTTGAGCTCTGTTTGGACAGAAAGCCTCTCATCAATAGCTTCTGTAAAAATAGCACAAGACAAAACCAGCCTAATGTTGTATTTAACATGAATTAGTTTGCAGGCTACAGACCTCTCTTTTAAATACACACAATTATTGCTGTATATATATCAACAGCAGAGTGTGTATATTATTTTTTTTTGCAGCAAGCATTTGCCAATAAATTTAGCAAAAGCATAGGATCCACACACAATTTTTTAATAAGTATACATGTGATGGTAATATTCTATTAATTACTTTCACAGGAAGTTTATTTCTGTATGTCACAACATTTCTGAATTACCTACGTAAGTGTTTTAAAGACCTGCTGAAAATCAGCACTGGTCACATTAAATATTGTCATGCTCCCTAGTTAAATATTTAGGCATTTCTTAATTTTTACACACCTTCAATCAAAAAAGGTTTTTTCCTTTATCCATGTGCTAACATTCACAGGTCTAAGTCCAAGTTATGCAGTGTTACAAAACAGCATCTGCCTCTTCAGCCACTGTGTCCTGCTCCCTTCTTGGCCTCAAAGATCAGAGTTCAGTGCAGATGCCAACTCAGGGGTTCCACATAGTCCTACACAGAGTGGGCCAGCTCGAATATTTAGTAGATTATTAGTGCAAGGGAAAAAAAAAAAAACAAAAGAGGTCTAAAGGACAATGTCTTGTCTGAAGCCTTACAGAGAAAATTCATTTTATCAGAAAGCTACTTACTCATGCTGTCTGCCTGCCTGCTACTTCCAATGGCTTGTAAATGCAGTTCTGTGAGCTCTGTATTTCAGAAGCAGACAGTCATCAGCCCTTTGAATAATCTGCTTTGCAGAGTCTAACAAGTCCCTCTGTTCAATGCAGCAATCAGCCAAGGGGTTTTGGGAAGACCTGACATTAGAATGTCGTGTCTAATCCCACAGTAAGATCCACATCTGTATCAGTATCTGCTCTCAGCATTCTTCAGTACAGCCTTGACTCCCTTGCTCAAGAACAGTATTTATCAAGAGGCAGTGAGGTAGTCTTAGGAGTCAGACAACCATTCTGCTTCATTGACAAAAATTACAAGATACCAGCTTTTGAAATCTGTTCCATTTTTCTGGCCACACAATCATCTGCCTCATCTCCCCTTCAAACTATTCTTTCAGATCTCCTTTCCTTGCTCTAAACTTTATGTCCTTGACAGGCTGCATCTCCTCCACAAAAACCTGATTCTTGGGCATACCTACAGAGAATACACAAAGAGCATTATTTATTAACACAGCCTTCCCTTCCCCCACACTCTACCAGTGAAGACAGCTGTGATTACCTGCCTCCACACTCCTTCCAACATCCACTTTTTACCTCCTACCCCCTCCCATGGAGAGAATTATTTTGCATACATCATCTTGCAAATTCCCATGTTCACAGTCTTTAAAACCTCCCCCAGAGGCACACTCTTTTGAGCACACACTGGACAGCTGAATTAATACAGCTTAAAACAGAGGTTTGCCCTTTGCTCACCCCCCTTTCTACTTTGCCTCTCTCTTGTACTCAGTATTGGGAGATTTGATTTGATTACACTCAGCTCATCTGTTTATACAGCAATTTCCATGACAGGACCCTGAAATGGGAGTTTGATCCAGAGTTTATCAAAATACAATCTACTTTGAGGCTAAGCAGCACAGCTTTAACTACTGTCTGCATCTTGTAGCTCCATCCCTTCTTAAATGTCTGCTAAATAAACCTGACACAACTCTCAAATCAAAGATTAGTATTTGGGAGGAAATATTTAAGACCTTATCTGTGTTCCTAATGACTGGCCATATGTGAGCAGCCAAACAGATGACACGGGGCCATTCTGACATTCACGTTCACATGTACACTTTGATGTTTCTTTAAAAAAGATATGCCTCGATTTTTCAGAGCCATGAATGCCAGGAAACAGAGGGTCAGCTGCCTGCATGGCCAGACACTCACCACAGAACTGTGCACCTTGCCAGGGGATTAGTATTAGGCACATGGAGAAATTAAACTAATGACACTGCTGTCACTCACAGCTCACCTTGATCATCTGGGTACAGTTAGCAGCTGACCCCCCTGCTGTACACTCCAGAGGGGGAAGGATGCCAGCCTCACTAAAGGCCGTGCTCATGTCATTACACTTGGAAAGTTCTTGCTCAGAGATGGTGCACCACCGGATACACTCCAGGCCCAGAGCTGCAAACACAACACCAAGAGAAATATTACAAAACACATCAGAGCTTTACCACTTAGAAGCAAGCTTTTCTTCTTCTTCTTCTCCCTGAACAGAAAAAAAATCAGGGCTCACTTTGCAGTGAGTCCTTAGAGATGATTCCCACTTTCATTCCAATTAACATAAAACCTGAAGTTTTTTTGGACTGACCACAAGATCAGACTCAGATACCCAAATCCAATGGCATTTGTTTCTGTCATAAGAAAAATGGGTTACATGGAATAGCTCAGGGCATCCAGACTATTCTAAACCTTACAGAATACATCATCTTAATCCAAGTCAAATGCACGTGAAATTATTATTTAAAATGATATACTACAAAACCAAAGAGACTGTCCAAAGACAACTCTTATCTCAAGTATTGCTAGTTACTACCTAGAGTCCTGCCCTTATAGGTCTGAATTAAAAAAGCAACTTTAGCTGCTCAAAAGCCTTGCCACTAGGCTTATTATGAAAACTAGGAAAGTAAACTTGGCCCTTCAAAACAGTCTTTCATAAGAGATCATAACCACAGTCAGGAAAAGGGGAGGGCAGAGCCATGAAGGAAAAGACTCAAGTTTAGTAGTGGAGATTTCCATTAATTAGCAAAGAAAGGTGCCTTTCAGTGGCCACCCTCCTAAGTGCCAAAGCTCCAAACACTTGGTTGCTTTTGTAAGGAGATGTCATCGTGCGCAGACAGTGCGGTGAAATGGAAACGCACCCGTGGCTACGCTGACAAACAGGCACGGGTCATTTTCCTAAGCAGGGACACAACATTCCACTGCTTCTCTACAATTTCCATTTTTAAGCTGGAGTCTGCTGTAAACCATTTATCATGTGGTTTTCTAGTACCTCTAAGTGGCCCTCTGCTTCCCCCCCAGTGCCATGCTGAGATGCCACATCTGACGGTGCGAGTTAAAAATTACTCCACCAGTGCCCGATAGTGCTCTGTGCACATTTCTCACTTAGCAGCTGCAGACTAAACAAGACTGTTGATGCCAAAAGATTGGTTTGGCTTTCTGTTCCTCTGCAACACAGAGCCACCTCTACTGCTGTCAACAAATACTAAGTCAGACTTGGAAACCTTACAGGAAGTTTTCATGGCAGAATGTGCCAGTAGAGGGAAAACAATTGCCCACCTCTGAGTTGCAGGAATTCTGAGAACCAAGATGGTTGGGAGAAAGGCATAACAGGTCATGGTGAAAACACACCTCACAGAAACCTAAATGTTTGTACTACCTCCTCTGCCGGGGTGAAATTTTCAGCATTAATTTCTTGGGACTGGAAGAAGAATCTTGTTTTTCATTTTGTGTTTTTATAAACATAAGGAAATAGAAATTAAGCTGAGGATCACCACAGTATATATATATATTATATATATTTTTGTTATATATTATACTTTTATTTTTATACTATA